>APFE031283841.1:11377-47967 GCA_000404065.3 Pinus taeda | reverse complement strand
AAACTAATATACTATTTAGTTACTCTTTAATTTAGCTCACCTAGCTTGTTCGTTATTTTTTAACTTAAAAGCCATTTAAACTAGTAAAAAATGGATTTCCTTTGATGATTTTGTTAAAATTTTGCAGAAAGTTTGGAAATTTAGGTTATAGTTGTCAAATGCTTTCACAAGTTTTTGAAGATTTTGAATCTATTTTCACCATTAAAAAAAGATTCAAACACTCCAATTTTATATTTTTTTAAAAACACTAAATTTCTGCTAAAATATGCAACTACAATCAAATTTCACTTTGCACAACTCATTTAATGGAGATGATGATTGCATTGAACTCCTCTTTTTGAGGAGAACAAAATCAACTTAAAGATCACTCAATATGCAACTACAATCAAATTTCACTTTGCACAACTCATTTAATGGAGATGATGATTGCATTGAACTCCTCTTTTTGAGGAGAACAAAATCAACTTAAAGATCACTCAATATGCAACTACAATCAAATTTCACTTTGGACAACTCATTTAATGGAGATGATGATTGCATTGAACTCCTCTTTTTGAGGAGAACAAAATCAACTTAAAGATCACTCCCAACGGGTAAGAGAAAGTGTACCTATGAAGAAAATCTCACATGTGCATATTTGATAAGGTAGTCCCTAAAACAAAGTGGACATTCTTGGAAAGCTATAAATACAAGAGACCTTTACCTCATTTGGACATCATCATGAGAAAGTATTCTATCTTGGTTTTTGGCTCACAAAGGTCTGAGGCTCTTCCGCGCAAGAACAAGTTCCTCTGAAGATGAAATTGCATGGTCTGAAGCTCACATTTTTGTTTTAAGGTTTTAGGCCTCAATCGTAGGCCCAAGAATAATAGATCTTGACCATAATCGCTCGCTACCAGGATTATTCGTGCAATTGAAGCATCCAAGTAGCATGCACAAATCATCCTCCGTGCGGCTGAAGCATCTGAGTAGCACACACAACTCATCCTCTGTGTGACCTACCTCTAAGGTTTTTGAGTCCTAGTTTCATACTATAGTTTCTAGCTTATAGGCTCTCTAAGGAGTGACTTGAACCTTCCCTATCACATGCATGACTCCTCCTCCATGAGACCGAGACCTAAATGATGAAATTTTAGTTGTCTGAATATTTCATCCATTGACCGTAGTGTTTAGCAAACACGAACAATTCATTATAGTCTTCAGAATCATAATTTTCAGTACATGCATTGTTATGTTCATTTCATGGATATTGTGTAGTTAATTTTGTTGTATAGTTGTACGGATGAATATATGGATCATTATACTCTCTTTCGCTGAATCATTCGATGACAATCTAATAAGAAGAATAATTTGAAAGGGTTTTCCTCATAGTGGATTTTGCCTTGGTCTCCGACCAATCTCAGTTCCTCTATGTGTGAATGTTTTTCTTCTATTATTTCTTTATGTTCTGTTGCATTGTTGATGATATTGTTCTTTCTACATAGTTGCATATGCTGCTGAAGAATGATGTAAATTTGAATAATATAATGATGTTATGGGGTTAACTTAATGTGTAAATGAAGAAATGCAATTATCAATGCAAAGCACAATATAAAAAAAAGAAAAATTAACATGGTATCAGAGTTGGGCTAAAGAGAAGTCATGGAGATCACCCCTATGATGACATCATTGATAGAAACAAGAGAGGATGGAGGAGACATGAAAGAATTTTATGGTTTGAAGGAAACACTTGGAAATTTGTGTATTAGGTTTTGACGAATATTACAAGGGTTTGATAGAAACCTTGGTTTATGGAAAATATTTGAGATACGAAATCTAGAAATCCTAACAGTGTTAATGTGAAGATGTTCAAGCACTTGTGTTAGAATTGATGAAGCCCTAGATGGGAGAGTCTCTATTAGTCGTGATTGCTCATAAATTTGGTTGAAACAGTGAAGCCAATATTGTCATCTAGATAATAGACAGTGATGGGTCTTGAAGGTTGGTTCAAGAGGGAGATGATCACCTCTCATTGAAGATAAATATTTTCTAACTTATGATTCTCCTTTATATATTTACTATTGATTTATGGATCTAATTATTGTTTTGATTATTACTTATTATTCCAGCATGTAAATTTGAGTATTTCGATGCTTCTAACCTCTCGATGAGTTGTGATAAGTGGATCTCTCTTGAGGATCATGGCTAGTGTAGGAAGATAAGAATTAGCGTTGGAAAAAGTAAATAGGCACCTAATGAAAAGGTAAAAAAGTGCTACTAGATAAGAAGGTGCAGACATATCTAAACACTACAAGGTATGTATGATGTTATGTTTGAGCTGTAATATTGATGACAAGGTAAGCCCTAAGGTATGATGAGAATGCCTCCTTCACAAATGGTTCATGCATGCGAAATTGATTTGGATTCATGGTTCTTATAATGAAATGGTGCAATTGGCAGTAAACAAGTATCTTACCTTTTAGACATGATGAATTTCTTGATTCGATGAAACTAACTAATATTGATTTTTTATATAGTGGTATACTTGATGTTTGGATAATACATATAATTTTGAATATCTTGATCCCATAAAGAAGGCTAGCACCTTGATGCTAGTAGATGGTAGCTTGATACTATTGATATTGTTTGTGAAAAGCATGTTATCCATGATGATAAAAGCATAACACTGGGATCGATATTTAGGACTTTTTGTTGACCATGGTTGTGTTTTGATGTGCTTAGTAATTATGGAATATGGTAAAATTGAATACCTTGACTTGATGGTTTGAGTTATGTGACAAAGAAGTAATGTTATGATCATGATTCTTGAAGTATATTCCTATTAGCTATTCGAAACTAACCCTTGATGAAAGATTAATTTCATGATGTAATGGTGATGCTAGCTATATGATATAGTCCGACTTTATGATCTAACAGATCTACTGATGCATCATAGCATTATAAGAAGATTGATGGCATGAATGAAGATGACTGAAGTGGATTCCCATTCAGAGGGAGAATATCTCCATAAGATTCTTAATCCCATTATTATTTTCATTATTTATAATATATAATATATAGATAATATATATATATTATATAATATACAACATACATACATATATATAATATACATATACATATACATATACATATAATATAACATATACATATAGATATATAAAATACTAACATAACATAACATACATACACATCATACATACATACATACATACAATATATATATAATATATATATATATAAAATTAATATATATATATTCTTTATTGTTGAAATATGATTTATGGATATGAATAGACAAATATCTGATTTGCAACAAAGTTATGACCTGAGAAGAGAGAGTTTTCCCTTACTCTAAGCCTCAGGCACATGAAAGAAAGCCTAAGGTTGTGACTATAGCCTCCCAGTTGCATGGAGAAAGGCCTGTGGGTGTGATTATGCCAATAGGACACAAGAGTGAAGCTTTGTGCATAAAATCATAAGTACACCTATAGGATGTCAGTCCTACACACATGGAGCAAACAACAAAAATTTCTATGAGTAGGGATGTTTGAATGTTTGATTTATTATAATGTGAATATGTTGACTAAAATTGTGTTTGCAGGTGACAAGGATATGCATATCAATATCTCATTATGATTTTGAATAATTAATATAGATAAGCAATATTTTACATGATGATTGATAATAATTTAGAACTTTGACTTTATGATTAAGATATGTTTTGGGCTATAGATCTCTCTATGATAGCAAATTTGGATTTGACCTAATGAGTAATGATTTTATTTGAAAACTGATGATTTTCTTTGATAACAATGGTAAATGTGTGTAGTATATTTCAGTGACTAATATGGGTATTTGATAATGGTTTTGTATTGGCCTCATTGAAGTATAAACATGTTTTATTCAATGTGAAGTTACCTCACAATAAATGGATGGAACCTGCATGACTTATTCTTGGTGCATGCATTTGGATCTAGTAACTTATATTATGTTCATGAGAATTTTGGTTTGATATTATTTGGTAAATGATAATCTGTTGATAAATGAAGTCACAACTTGATGTGAGCTATACCTGTCACTTGTTCTAAAGAATTTGTTACAGTGATATTGATGATTTTGATTTGACATCCAAAATTTGACAAGCTGACTTAGTTGATTTGGTTTCACAATATTGATCTATGTAATATTAGACATATTGGTTTGGTAAAGTGTTATGTTTGCAAAAAGCATTATATGAAGCAACCTCCTCGAGCCTGATATGTCTAGTAATCTGATGAATCCATGAAGATGTGCCCATCTAAACCTTTATTTCAAAAGGGGTCCAAGGTATGACTTTCATTTTGGTTTTTATATACTGATGATCTATTCTTGACAAGTAATGAGCCTTTGGTGATCAAAGTAAGAGGGAGATGGATTTTGAAGCTCAAAATAATGAATCATGGCATGATGAATTGATTTCTAAAGTTTGGAAAGGAAAATCCATATTGCGAAGCTATTGAAGAGTTTATGGAAAGTGAAAATAGAAATCCATGGACACTTGGACTAAATTTCAAGAAGTTGTGAAGAGATATTGTTGAACTTGACATGGAAACTCATAATTGATTGAAGCATTGATGTTCCATTTTTAATATCTATCCATATACACACACATACACACACACACAATGTGCATAGAACCTGAGTGAATTTATGATTGAGTTGCTTCATACACATTGAGTTGTCGTTAAGCACCCTTTGAGATATTTGCATAGGATGATCTGTTTTTTATCTGATACATTCTTCCTATGACATGTGACTACTTGGATGCACCGATGATAATTGGATCATTATTGAAGAGATGAGCACATTTGAGTGTTGCCTTAGTATGAGATCTACCATGATGTTTTTGGATGTGAGGTCGATAACTTTAAACACGACTGAGGTTGAGTATGATGTTGTTAACATGACTAGTTGTGAGGGAGGATGAAGAAGCTCTTTGGAGAGACTTTTGAGTAGGTTCTAGATATGACATGGGTTCTTATACCTCAAGTGCATACATGTTATTAACTAGCACACTGATTTGCTTCACCATTCCCGTGGTGATGTATCTAAGGAAAATCTTCCTTTTGCTAAATATCACATTGTAGCCTCGGTATTACAATACCGCGATGGAAAAAATATTCTTCTTTGGTCTTGGAACATACACCACATCTGTGAGTTTGAGAGGGGAGTCAGACTCCCTATAAAAAAGTAATTGTAATGAGACCGGTAATGCTATACCTCCCATCATCTCAAAACTCTATGTTCTACTTGAGGTGTTTCTCCTCCAAGTAAATTAAGAGATCTTTATTCCCGGTCATATGGAACGAGGGACCCTTCTCAAGATACTCCATGATTCCCATTATTATGCTTTCCATGCTATTGTATGGGAATAGTGTCCATACGGATGCTGCTATTCCCACTAAGATGTGTGGCTATTTTAGAAACAAAAAATCAAAGTCTACTATTAATTCCTTTTATGAAGAGAATCAAGAGGGCCAACCTGAGACTTGCACTCGATTCCCTCTCGTTCTTGATAGAGTTTTGCTACTCGCTCTTTGTCTGTTCAGATTCAAAAGGACCTGTAGAATCACAACAACATACTACTATGCAAGAAACAAGGATCTAAATTCACAAATAATGCAGGATCAGATGTACATTAACCATATACAAGCATATATAAACAAGTACACCAGGATATGGAAGGAAACAAGAATAGCTTTATTCAGTAAAAAAGTAGCAAGAAAATTAACAACCATGAAGCAGCTCTGAACCCAACATCATCCTCCAGCAAGAGAAGCCCTTTCTTCACCTCGAAAAAAAAAAAAATCAACCCAACACTATGATGTACACCGATACAACACCTTCTCTATAGATTACAAATACCAACCTCATGGATCTCTGTGATGAGGGATCCATTATAGATGATTCAAGAGAGGTAAGTCTCATTTGGGATCTTGATTAGTGTCTTCTCTCTATAGTGCCTGCAACCTCGGAATGAAGATCTCTTACTCATCCCTGGTCGAAAATGGAGTGGCAAGTGTCAGAGGGGAAGCTTCTGGAAGATTCCATGATCTTCCACCTAGCATTTTGGTCCCTGCCATTTGTGCATTCCTGACCATCGCACCCTACAGAGGAGAAAAACAGTATTCATCGCACTTTGTACATTGGGAAGGTGATATGCATCGCACCCTCTACATGGAGCTTTCAGTATTGTCCGGCTTTGACCATTTATGAGCAGTTTTCAGTGGAGAACTTCTGGGAGATGATGTAATCAGTTGACCTTGTTCCTTTAGGTAGTGAAGCAACCCTTTTAGGGACTTAAGAGGCCTCAGTTTATAGACATTTATGATTGGGGTTGAAGTGCCCAAAAATGTCTATAACAGTTGCCCCCTAAAGCATGAGGTCGTTAATCGTTTTTGATGTTGGGTGAAATGCTTTACTATGAGGATCAGAAGTTTTTCCGAGCTTGGAGGTGACCTATAATAAGATACAATACAATACATTATTTGACAACATTTTTTTCATGATCTAGCTGAGGTGGGCACTCCCATGCTCAGCTTTATAAACTCATTTTCATGTACATAGGAGAAACGATCATCTATTTGACAGACTGATGATATGGACACATCATCCTTTGATTTGGATGATCATCTGCTCGGTAATGATGTACACTCGATAATTTTATATTCCTGAATATATCGCAACCGGGATGGATGAGACTAGATCCGGGGTCTTCAAACTCAACCAATCTTCACTCGTAGTACAAGTCGATCCATGTGAAAAATGTTTTGGAGTCGAACCTGGAAAGACATTGCCTGATTACCAGCCAATGATGTAAGCTGTTAACAGGCGAGAGAGGAATCACCAATAATGACAATGAACCTCAAGGTACTACAATACAATTTACGTGGTGTGAAAAAGGACTTGGTGTCGAACAGCATGCAAAATCTCTCGGTCGAAGGCCATTGATGTAAACCTGTCGCCGAAAGTGAGAAACTTGCCATTGAGGCATGTAAGCTTCAAAGTACTGAAAGGGTTGTTCCTAAGTCAACTTCTTGGATAATGAGCTGATGTCGACAAGAAGTGACCCGTTGTAGGATGGCCTTAATGAATCCCACATCAATGACATGGAATGAAGCAAATGATTTTGGAGGTGAAAAGAAACTGATGATATGGGGTTCAGGGTGGCGGTCATGAAGGAATGAAGCATGAATGTATTGCAGTGGGTGAGACTCAGATGAATTGTCTGAATGACTTCTCTTGAACATATCGGAGACACTGACGATGGATTGGTAGCGTTAACCCCAGAGATGGATGGTGTGACGGACCAATAGTGAGGACCAATGAACAGAACAATCCAACCCGGCATGGATGCAGAAGGAAAGTGTCATGTTCAAGAGTGACTTGCTACCAATAAAGTTTCTTTTTGTTTTCTTCCCAATTTTCCCCAGTCATTACTAACCAGTACATTTATTTTTGTCAAGCTTGAGGAGGATAACATATGCTTGTTCTATAATCCGCCCTTCGGGCGAACCTGTCACTATATTTTAGCGAGCCTAGCGACAGTGAAACTCGTTCTCATCCTGTTGGATGAGTTTGTCACTATTTAGTTTAATGAGTTTAACGAAAAAGATAACTCGGTCTCTTTCAATTTTAGAGAGTTTGAAAGAAATGGAAAGAAGACTTCGAAGGTTCTTTGTCGTTATATAATCCCTTAAGTCCGAAAAAGCGTAAAATAATACAAAAGGGATGAATTTTCGATAGTTTTAATGAGCCAAACAAGACAAGCACTTGATCTTTTTGTGTAATAATCCCTTAGGTCCAAAAAGATTAAAATGTAGAGGAGGGATAACACTTTCGACGCCTTTTAACGAGACGGAGAGGCCAATCGCTCGGCAATCTTTTCATATTTTACAAGTCAAGTGAAAAGAGCTTAAAGAAGACTCATTTTCAAGGAACAAGTGATGGTTTCAGGTAGTAGCTGATTCCAGGTAAGGTTTGGAATTTTCCAATCACGGCAGTGTTACAAGGATGGCTAGCAGAATCACTCTTCGCAGATGTTCCTCGAAGGGGTAAACAATCATGTGGGGGTGAATGATCGGCTAAAAATAGAGTGGAGGTGATGGCGAGAACACGACCAAGGCTCAAAGGCTGGCGATAAGGAATTTACAATGGTTATTTACCCGTTCATTTTTTAGCGAGCTTAAATGCGGGGAGAAGCACTTGCTCGTGACTTATGTTTATTTTTTAACGAGCATGAACTATGCGCTAAAACTGCTCGTGGAGAGTTTATTTTTTAACAAGCTTGAACTCTGCGACAACATTGCTCGCCATGATGGTCATTGATTTTTCGATTTACCCTTAACATTTCGTTCTTTCAAAGATAGTACTACCTGTTCATATGCTTCATCAAACCGATTAGAAATGAAAACATATGCCTGATAAATGAGTCAAAACACTAATATTTTACTTGAATTATGTGCATAGTAAATTAAAAGTGACTTTTTACCTCTCATTTTACCATTTCATTTGAATTTGGTTTGTTGGAGCTCTGGAGGTGCTTTTTCCCCCTGATTTTCACCAGTGGATTTCGGGAGATTCTGTGGATGATTCTCGACGCCGTTCAGACCAAGTAGCAGCTAAAATTGTGCTCTTTCATTTCATGCCTTTCATTTTGGATTTGAAGAAATCGCCCTAAGATCATCGCACCCTTCCTTAGTCGAAAGGTGCGATGCATACTGTTGTCTCCACTGACTAGTCAGTATGCATCACTCTTAGAACACTTGCTAGGGTGCGATGGGCGCAGGGAGGAAAATTGTTTCAAGGTTTCCTCATGAAATTTTTGCCTGTTTTCGCCAAATGAAGATCCTGACTCTTCCCTTGTTTGTTTTTCAGAGATTCACAAGAGGAAAATGGTTGTCACATGGCGAGAACGCGAGCATGAAGAAGAGGACGTTGTTGCTTTACATGATCCGGGCATAGTAGCTGCATTACAAAACTGTGGCTTGCTGAAGTTTTTCTGTATCTCGAGCATGAGGCAAAAAATTAGTTTGTTGCAGTATCTCATCAATGCTTGGGATCCTATCAACTAGGTATTCTAGATTAGGGGAAAATTGATCCCCTTGACAGTGGTGGACATCTATTTTCTGACTGGCTTATCGAGGCATGACGCCCCTCTCTCTTTATCAGGCTCCGCCCGTGGGGGTGAGTCTGTAAGGGAGTACATTCGCCGGCATTGCAGAGAGGGATCTTAGCCGAGTGCGGACAACAAGATCAACATTCGAGACGTCACTGACCGGCCCTTGTGGACCATCCTGTTTACTTTTGCTAGACTGGCTCGTAGTTCTACTCTCCATATAGCCAATAGATCTTATATGCAGTATGCTATGGAATGCCTTGAACCAAAGGTGGTCAATTGGTGTGATGCAGTACTTTCTGTGATGAAGGAACAATTGACCAAGGTGAAGAGTGGCAGATCTAAGAACTTTGGTAATGGTTCTATTTTGACTGCTTTCGCCTTGGAGCGAATCCCACTGATGCAGCCACAGTATATATCACTTGGCCTACCTCCACCGACAGAGATGAAGAGATGGGTTGATCTCATGTCTCAGCATGCTGGTCAGCCCCAGATTTCATTTTCTGAGACCTTCTTTTAGTGGTTTCACCGTCAGGAGATGGTCTACGCCAGGTTCCCATATGCTGGTATGGACTTCCGAGGTGATCCGGATTTGGTGCTGCCAGCTGGAGAGCAGTGGGGTGTCATGGGTAATTTTCTTCTGACCATATCCCTGTTCATTGTTGTTTATAATGTTCTTATATTCTTTTGACCAAGACTAATCAAAACTTATGTGTACATGCAGATGTTGGCCTAATTCCACTAGTTTAAACAACATACTACTGGAGTGCCGAGTCGATGGACTAGGCTCTTATGCATGATTGCACAGGCAGTGACTTGTTATCACCAGCACCATTAGGCTAGGGTGCCCCCTAGCATTTTTGAGTTTTGGGTCATTTGACCAATTTTGTCTTTGTTACAGAACAGTATGTACAGACTATAAACAGTTATGGAATATATTTTTGATTTTCGGAGCTTTATTTTGGTTCAGTTACATGATCCTGCTGCATATATTGATGTGATGCTTCTTTTTATAAATGTCGCAAATGTCTATCTAACACATAATTTTCCAATGAGTCTGTTAATGTGTTTTAAACTTCTGGAAATATGTTGATATTGGATGAAATCAAACTGTCTTTCCAAAATTTTGACCCTTAGGAACATGCGATAGATAGCTGGATTTTGTACAGCATAGATGCTGGTGAGTTGTAGAATGACGAGCTATGAGTCTAGCTTGATGACAAGTCAGCATATATCATGTGCGATGGCATTAGAAAGGAGTTCTATTAATGCGTTGTACTCAGCGATATTGTTCGTAGACCAACCAATACATACTCCTCTGAAACTTACTAACTTGCCGCTGGGATTGAAAATGGCCCATGCCGCAGAAGACAGATTCCGCGAGCTACGACTTGCTCCGTCGGCATATCCAACGAATGATTCCAGTAGGTTCGACATCTGCAACGAATGCAAAAATTGGATTACTTAACCAAATTAAATGTTCTTGGCGAAAACAAAAATGTAACAAAAGCACGAGGACTACTATGCGAGATCAAACATAGTAGCGTTTGAGGTACAACCTGTTGCGAGGTTGCGCCAATGGAATCCCATCATATTCCATCAACTCATAGGCTCCTTTTGCTAATACTCGTTTAACAATATAGGGACCCATCCATAACGATTTGAATTTTCCTACTCCCAATTTATCGGATTCCTGGTCATAAAGTAAAACCAGGCCACCCTCTGAGAAGACGCGAGGTTTGACATTATTATCGAACTGTGCCTTGACTCATTCTTATGAGCCTCGTTAGCCGAAGTTGCATCACGATGGGTTTCACCAAAATGGATTAATTCCAAGAAACGAGCCTCTTCTTTTGAGGTTCCGGGGAGAAGGTCGACTGCGAGTTTGAGGGATGAGATTTCACATTGGACCTGTAAGATTGCTTCGAGACCGTACACCAATTGAAAAGGTGTGAATTCGGTTGCATTTCTTACTCATGTCTGGTATGCCCACAAGGCTGAGTACAGGATTAGGTGCCAATCCTGTTTGTGGGCTCCGATCATCCTTTGCAGCGTGCGCTTTAGGACTTTGTTGATTGCTTCAACTTGTTCGTTAGCTTGCTGATAGTACGAAGTGGAGCTGTCGTGGGATAGTCCTAATTTGGCAGCCAACTCAAACATCATGTGATTGCGAAAATGCAATCCATGATCTGTGACTATGGCCTGTGGAACACCGAATCTGGAGACCACGTGATTGAAAAGGAAAAGGGCAGCTGTTTTGCCACTGTTGTTTAATGTAGGCATTGCCTCGGCCCATTTGGTAAAATAGTCCACTGCGACTATTATGTACCCATGCCCCCTGGTCGAGGTGGGGTTACATGTCATGAAATCTATTCCCCATTCGGAAAATGGCCCAATAGCTACTATTGGTTGCAGCGGTGTGGGTGGTCTTCTGGTTTTGCTATCAAAACTTTGGCAAGCATGACAACTTCTAACTATCGTTATGCAATCTTTGAACATTGTTGGCCAGAAGTATCCTGCTCGCAAAATTCTTTTCTCCATAGTATAACCAGATTGATGCCCTCCACATGCGCCTGAATGACAGTCATTCAGGACTTTTTCGGCTACCTCTGCAGAACTGTATCGATACCATGACGGTAAAGAGTATCACCGATGATCATGTAGTCCTTTGCTTGGTATCGAATACGTCACTGTTTGGAGCGTGAGGTATTAGACCTGTATGTTTGCATCCAGAGGTAAATGATTATATCTCCGTACCACAAATCGCTTGAAGATATTAGAAACAAATTTTCATCCACGATTGCTTCTTCGGATGTTGCATCGTTGCACGATGATGGGAGATCGCATAGTAACTCCGCGAATACCAGGGCTTTCTTTGATTTGGATCTTTTAAATTCCAAATCAAACTCTTCGAGAATCGCTATCCATTTTGAATACTTGTCCCCCAGCAACTGTCGCGATAATATATAAGTCATGGGGTTGCAATCTGACAAAATGGTAGTTTTCCTAAAGAGGACTTAGTGTCGAAATTTCTGTATTTCTTGAACAGCTGCGAGGGCTAGCTTTTCAATGTAGGAGTATTTCATTTCCGTATCATTTAAGTTTCAAATTTAGTAATATATAGGATGTTCAATTCCATTGTCTTCTTGAACTAAGACCGTTGCTATGGTCGTATCTGCTGCAGTCAGATACAAGTTAAAGTCTTTTTGATAATCAGGAGAATACATTAATGATGCTTGTATTAAAGATTTCTTTAAAGCGTCAAAGGAGGCTTGCGCGACCTTGTCCCAAATGAAGGGTACATCCTTTTTCAACAGATGGGTATAACCTTTAGCTAGTTCAGTGTAATTTGGAATGAACCTCCTGAGGAAATTTGCTTTCCCTTGGAGTTTCTGAATTTGAAATAGGCTTGAAGGTGGAGGCAAATCGATGATTGCTTGAACCTTACAAGGATCGAGATGAATCACATCCTTTGAGACAATGAAGCCAAGTAAACGACCAGAACTTACACAAAACACACATTTGTGCGGATTGAGTCTTATCTTGTAGTGTCGGCAACGTAGAAATATTGCTCTCAAATGACGCGGATGATCGGTCCGCTTTCACGAATGAGCTGGGAGATTGTCGAGATAAGGTTTAACGATGTTTTTGATGTCGTGGAAAGCATAGTTCATTGCTCTCTGAAAAGTCGCCCCTACGTTCTTCAAACCAAAGGGTAGCTTGCGATATGCGAATGTGCCCCACGGACAAATGAATGCAGTCTTTGACTGGTCCTGTGGGCGGATATTTATTTGATTATACCCGGAAAATCCATCCATGAATGAAAAGATTTCGCATCTGGCGCATTCATCAATAATCTGGTCGATAAAGGGTGTAGGGTAGTTGTCTTTTGGACAAGCTTGATTTACATCCCTGTAATCAACACACACTCTAATCGTTCCTTGTTTTTTCATAACAGGAACAATATTCGATACCCAATCGGTTAGAGGAACGGGGTAAATGAAACCAGCATGGAGGAGTTTTTCGACTTCCACCTTGATGGAAACGAATTTCTTGGGGTGCACCTGCCTTAGCCATTGTTGTACCGGTTTGACATCTGGATACATCTTAATCTCATGTTCAACTATGCTCGAGTCGATACCTGGCATTTCATCATATGACCAAGCAAAGACATCTCTAAACTCACGAAAGAGAGAGGTATATATTTCCAGTTCAGAAGAAGAACAAGATTTGCCAACATGAATGTTTTCTACAACATCTATTTTGGTTGAGATGTTTATGGCAATAGTCTCTTCGATATTGGATAGGTTTCTTTCGGAATCCACTGTGTTTACAGTATTCGTCAGGAAGTCAAACACTGAAGGATGTTGTAGGTCATCGGAATTATCTTCTTTACAAGTCGAAGGATGGGAACGATGGTGGTGATCTTCCCATGGTGCCCCATCGATCATCATTGATTGAATGATTCCTTCGTCTATAAGGTGTACTTGCGACCAAGGATCTGAAGGGGTGCCATATTCCTTAGACCTATCTATCCAAACGCTTGACGAGCATTGATGCTACTTTGCCTCCCATGCTGAGAACATTGATTGCTATAATATTTCCAGCGGGGTCAGAGGCAAAACCTGCGAATGATCCATCTTAACATCGTTTTCTGACATCTTTTCAATGGAAGATATCATATTGCAGGTTCCTACATTAGCCACTTCCGCCAAATTGGTAGGAGGTGGTAGGGTAAAGGTTCCCATTAACGTAGGGTCTTTTAGTAGGCCTACTCCGATATTATGAAGCATGCTAGGGCTTCCGTGGATCATTGGAATGCTTCCCGTAACTTGCGAACAGTTGGGGAGAAAAGTTTGTTGGTTGATGATTGTAATTCCTCCTTGGGAAGGAAATGCAAGTTTCCTGAAGTAGGTCAACACAACCGCTGCCATGGCATATATCCAGGGTCTTCCCAGTAGGATGTTGTAGTCAAGATTTCTTTCGATGACTTCAACATCGATTTCTACTGTTTTCCCCCCCAGTTCGACTTGCAAGTTACTTAGTATCTCATACGGGGTGTACGTTCGTCCATCAAATGCTTTTAATGTTGTTGACGATCGCGACAAAGAGGGATACCCCAGAGTTTTCCAACAACTCATCGACATGATACATGTGGATGCCCCCTCATCAATAATTGTTCTATGAACAGTTTTGTTGAGGGCTTTCACTTGAATGAGTAAAGCTAGTTGAGCTGGTAACTGAGGGTCATATCCTTTATGATTAAAAGATACAAGATTGGAATCCGTTAGGTCAATCCCACCTATTGCTGACAATAAAGCCTGCTTTTTGGAGGGGCAATTTTGCAGTACTTCAAGAGTCGACATCGCGGATGGCGATTGAGATAAATCCTCCATTATATTATAGTGTTGTGCTACTCAGGAACGAGGATTAAAAGTCGATTTGTGTACTACTCCCTTTGGCGGTTTGATTGTTAATTCAGGAATGATGGGTGGCACGACTTCTGCTGAAGTCGTTGTTGAACTACTAGGTTGGTCATTGTCCTTGTTGTTCGACATCTGTGGATTCCCGTAATCTTTACTCCTTGTCGTTATAAGAGTGTCATTTAGTTGCTTCGAGGCTGACAACATTAGCACTTGGGATGGGGAAGAATTTTCGTTAGCAACCATATTTGTTCCTAGGTTTGGAAACGGATCAATCAATATAGCCGAGGTTTTTGAAGTTTTGAAATATTTTCTAAGTTCTTCTTTGAATGGACATTCCCCTGTCCAGTGATCCTCGTCACATATATGACATGGAGCTTTGGTTTTCACATTCCCAGAAGGGTTTGCAGAAGATTTCCTTGGAGATGAGTCTCCCTGGTTTTTCTTCTTCCCTTGTTTTTTCTTCTTGCCTCCTGGTTGCTTGGTTTCTTTGCCTTTGTCTATTGACACAACATTTACTTCCAAGGCTAGAAGTTCTTCATTTGCATCTTGACTCGAAACCATGTAGGCCTTTTTGGATGTGGCCTTTGCGGTTTTATTGCTTGTCGTGCCTATCACACCATCACTGGCATGAGAGTCTTTGTTTGATTTAGGAGGTGGAGGGACAGAGAATTCTGGTCTAGGAGCGTCAGGGATTTTATCATAGATCGTGCTAGACTGAGTGTAGATCAAGTCTAGATGTTGTGCACGAGAAATGACTTGCTCTTCAGTGACGACTCCCCCCTTTACCACATCTTCCGTAATAGCAGGTAACAGTGACTTAATAAACCATTCTGCCAATAGATGATCAGGAACATATGTTTTTACCATTCTGCGACGACACCGGCACTCATGAATATGATCGGATATGTGAGTGGTTGTCGCTTGTTTGAAATTAGTAAGCAGCTCAGTTCCTATTTCATACCTAATAGGTAATTGAAAATGGGTTAAAAGGGTTGTGGCTAGGGTACTGAATTTATCAAATGAAGCTTTAGGCAAGTTCGATATACGACTTTGCTGCCGGACCAGTTAACGTGCGCTGAAAGAGGCAAAGTCAAATCGAATCATCATTTAGAGTGTTTGACGAACACCATAGATGAAAAGTCATCACATGATTCGATGGGTCTTCGCCCGGATTTCCATTGAATTTATGAATATCCGACAGAAGTTTATACGGGATCGCCAGTCACCAAGCGGCGTAGGCAATTGGATCGTTCGTTAGTCGACTTAGATCTGGTAACTCTAGAGTTGCCACGAAGGGCAACTGTTGATTTAGGCTTGGTTGAGCATACCCAGGATAGGACGGAATTGTTTGAGCAGTCAGTCTTTGTATACCAACGTAATGCATTTGATGTTGGTAACTTTCGTAAGGTTGATGGGCATAGCCATTATGATATGGTTGATACTGCTGCCCATTACTCGTAAAGACTTGTTGCTCATATCCTTGGTAGGCTTGCTGGAATTGCGGTTGTTGGTATTACACTAGCCATGGTTGTGAAGCCATGGATTGTTGTCCAGCACTGACTGTTTGACCAAGATTGGGGTTGGGGCTCCCCATTTGAACCTGTGCCATTCCACTAGTGGGTGATTGTGGTTGTGTTGGAGGTACAAGAGATTGTTGTATCGCCACCTACAAAACTTGAGGTTGACATACAATTGGTGACGCTTGTACTTGCGATACAGCCACAATAGCCGACGTAGTGGGAATGTTTGTCATAGGTGGACTTTGTTGTATTGAGCATACAATTCTTGGTTGTTGAGACAGGACTGGTACCCAACCGCTAGTTGTGATTCCAACATAACCCAAATTTTGTTGCGAACTCACGCATGGTTGTCCTTCTGGGGAAGACAATGAAAGGGTATATTGACCTCCATACGACGGTAATCCAGTACTCAAAGGAATAATTTGCGTTTGGGGACCAGTTTGCCCAAATTGACCTTGTGATGGATCAATTTTTCGAGACTCAACGTAAGAGATTCCAGATATAATTTCGGATGAAGAAACGGGAACAATCCATATTGTCGAAATATTCCTAGGATGGACTCCATCCAGTGATTGAAAACTAGTTGTGACAGATGGCATGCCGACAAACATTGTCGGAATAGCAAAAGGGGCTTCCGCTGTTGCTGTGTCAAGTGACACAGTCCTTGATGTTGACGGTTGTTCAGACATGTTAAGTCTATCCAAAATATTCCTCAACGATTCTTCAGGAACTTCCGAGGGTGGGTGAATATTCTTCGATGAAGAAGGATATAGGGTGATCCCAGCTCCAAGTTGCATTGGAGTGTTAGATGGAGGATCTTCCACAATCTCTTCTATGGCAATCAATCCAGGAGGAAGAGGTAGACTGTGAGGTCCATAAAATATTTTTGGTGCCAAAGAAGATGTAAGTCTTGCAGCAGTAGACGATTGGGGAGTAACACCTTCTGAATCGGCTGTAGACGGAACCGGTTCAAGAATAGAAATGTTAACCGTCGCACTAGGATCAGTTGTAATGTCTTGTTGCTGTTGCGGAATTTCTTCTATAGGGGCAGGGATTCCAGAAATGTTCGGACTAACTGGAGTCTCTGAGGATGTTGGAGTGCTTGCTCCAACCAACCTAGGGGACTTTGATCTGGTTAAACGAGTTCGCTTCGTCCGGAATGGCTTCGCTTCCGGAGTCAACGATGGTTGACTCGTAAGTCTCCACGAACGATGGGGTTTTGATTGACTTTCTTCCATGATTGCGGATTACTTGATCAACTCAAAATAAAAGGGGAAAATGTTTTTTGAATTAAATGAATTTTAGACACGTTGACACAAATTGTTTTTTCAGTTTTAAAGAGTCGAGAAAAAACAAAAGATGACTCTAGTCGCCTTCAATTTTTATTGAGCTTGAACTGACAAGCACTTGGAGGACCTTTTCCATTAAGGAGTCTGAAAAGGAGAAAAATGGACTTCTCTGGAGATATAGGCAGAGAGGATTACCAAACCAATCGTAAAACTGCAGAATACTTTTTACGGTACAGCAGTCAGTCTTCTCGAATGCTGTGTTCAGTGCATTATGATCGATAGGTCAGTAGACATGGCTTCCTAAGGATAAAGGATGCAGCTTATAGTGGTTTCCCAATATATACGCGACGGTATGTGGGAGCACAAGTCCATACTGGCACTTATCGTCTCAGAGTGGAGGAATCACCCAACCAGCACTGAAAGCAACAGTTACCAGGCTTTACGACGCCGGAATGCGTCTTTAGCCTAGACCTCTAGATGTTGCGTTAAGTTCCAAAGCATTGTTAGATTCATTGAGGTTTATTTTAAGTTGATCTTGCTTAGCAGCTTGCCTTTCAGGTTCACCACGTGATGTATGTATAATTCCTAAATGCAATCTAAGATGATAAATAGACGTTTTATCTTCTTTCAGCAATGAAAAGTCCTAGCTACTAAGGGGAAGAAAGTCAAGCATCTTTTCTTCACAGAGCACAGAGCACATGCTAATATGCACAGTCCTAAATCAAGCCAAGATTTCAAGATGCAAATGCACATGCATGTATTGGTTTTCAGCTCCTTTAATGTGTAAATGACACTAAGAAAAATATGTGTAAAACTGAAATACTTTTAAAGCAACTGTACTCAACAAAATTCCTTTTCAAAATGAAGTGAAAACAAGAGAGACACTTTGCGATTTTGAAACAGAAATTTCTTTTTGACACTTTAAAACTAGTAAATCAAGTCTTACGTAATGATAACCGTATAATCAACTATCTAAAACAATGGGATTGCTTTCTAAAACTGAAAATGACAGCTACGACACTTTCAGATCTAGAGACGACAGTTCGACTATGTTATTTTTTGCAAAAGAGAACTAAAATGACGTACCATACATAAAAAAACGTTTATAGTTCTTTACACTAAGGAGGCAGAATAATGCTAGAGAAGGGGGTATTCACAGAAGCACATTGATTACAGACAGCAAAAACTCTTAAATAAGACTGAAAACAGTGAGAAAAATCCACAGTCGGAGGGTAAAATCAGTCCTCCCTGACCATCACACTTGTTACACAGTGAACTCAGTATGCAACGCAGTTACTCCATTCGGGAAGTGCGATGAATACAGGCTGCCTTGAAGGCATGGTGCGATAGTTACAGTGCGAGACTCTGAATGAGACTTCACTCACAGTTTGCAGTTTGGTTCAGGTGTTTAAGTTGAATAAGTACGGATCAATGTATGTAAAAACACAGGGGTGATTTTAGAGGTTACTAAAGCCACTACTAAGGGAAATTAGATTGCTTGCTGATCTATTGTTTAATTTATAAACAAAAACCTAGAGATTGACTAAAGCAGCATTGATCTACTTTGCATTTGTATGGCAAATGCAGTTTGAAGGCTAGCTGGCTTGACTTCAGGCTCCATCTGTATGTTTATAAAAGAAGCAAGGATAGATAGGATAACAAGTAATCTAGTCGATCCGGACTATAATCAACAAACTTAGTGGGAATAGCAGCATCCGTATGGACACTATTCCCATATAACAAAATGGCGACTCCACATAGCGCTGTGATTATTAATGAGTGCCATTTTGTTATACAGGAATAGTGTCCATACGGATGCTGCTATTCCCACTAAGATGTGTGGCTATCTTAGAAACAAACAATCAAAGTCTACTATTGATTCCTTTTATGAAAATAGATGAGAAGAGAATCAAGAGGGCCAACCTAAGACTTGCGCTCGATTCCCTGTCCTTCTTGATAGAGTTTTGCTGCTCACTCTTTGTCTGTTCAGCTTTAAAAGGACCTGTAGAATCACAACAACATACTACTATGCAAGAAACAAGGATCTAAATTCACAAATAATGCAAGATCAGATGTATATTAACCATATACAAGCATATATAAACAAGTACACCAGGATATGGAAGGAAACAAGAATAGCTTTATTCAGATAAAAAGTAGCAAGAGGATTACAACCGTGAGCAACTCTGACTCAGCATCATCCTCCAGCTAAGGAGCCCTTCTTTCACCTCAAGCAAAGCAAAATCACCCAACACTATGAATGTACACCAGAATACCAACAACACTTCTCTATAGATTACAAAATTCCAGCCTCTGGATCTCTGTGATGAGGGATCCATATATAGATGATTACAGAGAGGTGAGTCATCTTTTGGGATCTTGATTAGTGTCTTCTCTCTGATAGTTCCTGCTTCCACTTGGAGAATGAAGATATCTTACTCATCCCTGGTCAAAAATGGAGTGGAAAGTGTCAGAGGGGAAGCTTTTGGAAGATTCCATGATCTTCCATCTCGCATTTTGGTCCCTGCCATTTGTCCATTCCCGACCATTGCACCCTATAGAGGAGCAAAACCGTATGCATCGCACCCTGTACATTGGGAAGGTGAATAGAGTTGCCATTTTTTTATACGGGAATAATGTCCATACGGATGCTGCTATTCCAACTAAGATGTATGGCTATCTTAGAAACAAACAATCAAAGTCTACTATTGATTCCTTTTATGAAAATAGATGAGAAGAGAATCAAGAGGGCCAACCTGAGACTTGCACTCGATTCCCTGTCCTTCTTGATAGAGTTTTGCTGCTCTCTCTTTGTCTGTTCAGGTTGAAAAGGACCTGTAGAATCACAACAACATACTACTATGCAAGAAACAAGGATCTAAATTCACAAATAATGCAGGATCAGATGTACATTAACCATATAGAAGCATATATAAACAAGTACACCAGGATATGGAAGGAAACAAAAATAGCTTTATTCAGATAAAAAGTAGCAAGAGGATTACATCCATGAGCAGCTCTGACCCAGCATCATCCTCCAGCTAAGAAGCCCTTCTTTCACCTCAAGCAAAGTAAAATCACCCAACACTGTGAATGTACACCAGAATACTAACAACACTTCTCTATAGATTACAAAATTCCAGCCTCTGGATCTCTGTGATGAGGGATCCATATATAGATGATTACAGAGATGTGAGTCATCTTTTGGGATCTTGATTAGTGTCTTCTCTCTGATAGTTCCTGCTTCCACTTGGAGAATGAAGATATCTTACTCATCCCTGGTCGAAAATGGAGTGGCAAGTGTAAGAGGGGAAGCTTTTGGAATATTCCATGATCTTCCACCTCGCATTTTGGTCCTTGCCATTTGTCCATTCTCAACCATCGCACCCTACAGAGGAGCAAAACAGTATGCATCACACTCTGTACATTGGGAAGGTGATATGCATCGCACCCTCTGCACGGAGCTTTCAGTATGGTCCAGCTTTGACCATTTATGATCAGTTTTCAGTGGAGAACTTTTGGGAGATGATGTAATCAGTTGACCTTGTTCCTTTAGGCAGTGAAGCAACTCTTTTAGGGACTTAAGAGACCTCAGTTTATGGACATTTGTGATTGGGGTTGAAGTGCCCAAAAATGTCTATAACAGTTGCCCCCTAAAGCATGAGGTCGTTAATCGTTTTTGATGTCGGGTGAAATGCTTTGATATGAGGATCAAAAGTTTTTCCGAGCTTAGAGGTGACCTGTAATAAGATACAATACAATACATTATTTGACAACATTTTTTTCATGATCTAGCTGAGGCAGGCATTCCCATGCTCAGCTTTATAAACTCATTTTCATGTACATAGGATAGACGATCGTCTAGCTGACAGACTGATGATATGGACACATCATCCTTTGATTTGGATGATCATCTGCTTGGCAATGATGTACACTAGATGTTTTTATATTCCTGAATATATCGCGGCCCGTATGGATGAGACTAGATCCGAGGTCTTCAAACTCGGCCAATCTTCACTCGTAGTACAAGTCAATCCATGTGAAAAATGTTTTGGAGTCGAACATGGAAAGACATCGCCTGATTACCAGCCAATGATGTAAGCTGTTAACAAGCGCGAGAGGAATCACCAATAATGACAATGACCCTCAAGATACTACAGTACAATTTACATGGTGCGAAAAAGGACTTGGCATCGAACACCACACAAAATCTCTTGGTCGAAGGCCATTGATGTAAACCTGTCTACGAAAGTGAGAAACATGCCATTGAGGCATGCAAGCTTCAAAGTACTGAAAGGGTTGTTCCTAAGTCAACTTCTTGGATAATGAGTTGATGTCGACAAGAAGTGTCCCGTCGTAGGAGGGCCTTAATGAATCCCACATCAACGACATGGAATGAAGCAAATGATTTTGGAGGTAAAAACAAACTGACGATATGGGGTTCAGGGTGGCGGTCATGAAGGAATGAAGCATGAATGTATTGTAGTGGGTGAGACTCAGGGGAATTGTCTGAATGACTTCTCTTGAACATATCGGTGACACTGACGATGGATTGGTAGCGTTAACCCCAGAGATGGATGTGTGTGTGACGGACCAATGGGTGAGGACCAGTGAACAGAACAACCCATCCCAGCATGGATGTGGAAGGAAAGTGTCATGTTCAAGAGCGACTTGCTACCAATAAAGTTTCTTCTTGTTTTCTTCCCAATTTTCCCCAGTCATTGCTGACCAGTACCTCCTTATTTTTGTCAAGCTTGAGGAGGATAACATATGCTTGTTCTATAATCCGCCCTTTGGGCAAACCTGTTGCTATATTTTAGTGAGCCTAGCAACAATGAAACTCGTTCTCGTCCTGTTGGATGAGTTTGTCGCTATTTAGTTTAACGAGTTTAACGACAAATATAACTCAGTCTCTTACAGTTTTAGAGAGTCTGAAAGAAATGGAAAGAAGTCTCCGAAGGTTATTTTTCGTTGTATAATGCCTTAAGTCCAAAAAAGCGTAAAATAATACAAAACAGATGAATTTTCGATATTTTTAACGCGCCGAACAAGACAAGCGCTTGATCTTTTTGTGTAATAATCCCTTAGGTCCAAAAAGATTAAAATATAGAGGAGGGATAGCACTTCCGATGCCTTTTAACGAGCCAGAGAGGCCAATTGCTTGACAATCTTTTCATATTTTACGAGTCAGGTGAAAAGAGCTTAAATAAGACTCATTTTCGAGGAACTAGTGATGGTTTTAGGTAGTAGGTGATTCCAGGTAAAGTTTGGAATGTTCCAATCATGGTAGTGTTACAAGGATGGATAGCAGAATCACTCTTCGCTGATGTTCCTCGAAGGGGTAAACAATCATGTGGGGGTGAATGATCGGCTAAAAATAGAGTGGAGGTGATGGCGAGAACACGACTAAGGCTAAAAGCTAGCGATAAGGCATTCACAATGGTTATTTACCAATTCATTTTTTAACGAGCTTAAACGCGGGGAGAAACACTTGCTCGTGACTTATGTTTATTTTTTAACGAGCATGAACTATGCGCTAAAACTGCTCGTGGAGAGTTTATTTTTTAACGAGATTGAACTCTGCAACAACATTTCTCGCCATGATGGTCATTGATTTTTTGATTTACCCTTAACATTTTGTTCTTTCAAAGATAGTAGTACCTGTTCATCTGCTTCATCAAACCGATTAGAAATGAAAACATATGCCTGATAAATGAGTCAAAACACTAATATTTTACTTGAATTACGTGCATAGTAAATTAAAAGTGACTTTTTACCTCTCATTTTACCATTTCATTTGAATTTGGTTTGTTGGAGCTCTGGAGGTGCTTTTTCCCCCCTGATTTTCACCAGTGGATTCTGAGAGATTCTGTGGACGATTCTCGACACCGTTTGGACCAGGTAGGAGCTAAACTTGTGCTCTTTCATTTCATGCCTTTCATTTTGGATTTTGAGCTCATTTCCCTATTCTGCTGAGCCCCTGGGGTTTGAAGAACTCGCCCTAGGATCATTACACCCTTCCTTAGTCGAAAGGTGCCTCCACTGACTAGCAGTATGCATCACTCTTAGAACACTTGTTGGGGTGCGATGGGCGTAGGGAGGAAAATTTTTGTAAGGTTTCCTCATGAAATTTTTGCCTGTTTTAACCAAATGAAGATCCTGACTCTTCCCTTGTTTTTTCAGAGATTCATCGGAGGAAAATGGTTGTCACATGGTGAGAACACAAGCATGAAGAAGAGGACGTTGTTGCTTTACATGATCCAGGCACAGTAGCTGCATTACGGGACTGTGGCTTGCTGAAGGTTTTCCGTATCTTGAGCATGAGGCAGCAAATCAGTTTGTTGAAGTATTTCATCAATGCTTGGGATCCTATCAACCAGGTATTCCAGATTAGGGGCAAATCGATCCCCTTGACAATGGTGGACATCTATTTTCTGACCGGCTTGTCAAGGCACAACGCCCCTCTCTCTTTATTAGGCTCCGCCCGTGGGGGTGAGTCTATAAGGGAGTACATTCATCGGCATTGTAGAGAGGGATCTCAGCTGAGTGTGGATGGCAGGATCAACATTCGAGACATCACTAACCGGCCCTTGCGGACCATCCTGTTTACGTTTGCTAGACTGGCTGGTAGTTCTGCTCTCCATATAGCCAACAGATCTTATATGCAGTATGTTCTGGAATGTCTTGAACCAAAGGTGTTCAACTGGTGTGATGCAATACTTTCTGTGATGAAGGAACAATTGACCAAGGTGAAGAGTGGTAGATCTAAGAACTTTGGTTATGGTTCTATTTTGACTAATTTCGCCTTGGAGCGAATCCCACTAATGCAGCCATAGTATATATCACTTGGCCTACCTCCACTGACATAACCACGGATGCAGAGATGGGTTGATCTCATGTCTCGGCATGCTGGTTAGCCCCAGATTTCATTTTCTGAGACCTTCTTTGAGTGGTTTGACCGTCAGGAGATGGTCTATGCCAGGTTCCCATATGCTTGTATGGACTTCCGAGGTGATCCGGATTTGGTGCTACCAGCTGGAGAGTAGTGGGGTGTCATGGGTAATTTTCTTCTGACCATATCTCTGTTCATTGTTGTTTATAATGTTCTTATATTCTTCTGACCAAGACTAATCAAAACTTATGTGTACACGTAGATGTTGGCCCAGTTCCACTAGTTTGAACAACATACTACTGGAGTGTCGAGTCGATGGACTAGGCTCTTACGCATGATTGCACAGGCGGTGACTTGTTATCACCAGCACCATTAGGCTAGGGTGCCCCCTAGCATTTTTGAGTTTTGGGTCATTTAACCAATTTTGTCTTGGTTACAGAACATTATGTACAGACTATAAACAATTATGGAATATATTTTTGATTTTCGGAGCTTTATTTTGGTTCAGTTACATGATCCTGCTGCATATATTGATGTGATGCTTCCTTTTATAAATGTCGCCAATGTCTATCTAACACATAATTTGCCAATGAGTCTATTAATGTGTTTAAACTTCTGGAAATATGTTGATATTGGATGAAATCAAACTTTCTTTCCAAAATTTTGACCCTTAGGAACATGCGATAGATAGCTGGATTTTGTACAGCATAGATGCTGGTGAGTTGTAGAATGACGAGCTGTGAGTCTAGCCTAATGAAAAGTTGGCATATACCATGTGTGATGGCATAAGAAAGGAGTTATATTAATGTGCTATACTCAGCGATATTATTTGTAGACCAACCAATACATACTCCCATGCCGCAGAAGACAGATTCCGCAAGCTACGACTTGCTCCGTCGGCATATCCAACGAATGATTCCAGTAGGTTCGACATCTACAATGAATAAAAAAAGTGGATTACTTAACCAAATTAAATGCTCTTGGCGAAAACAAAAATGTAACAAAAGTACGAGGACTACTATGTGAGATCAAGCATAGTAGCATTTGAGGTACAACCCATTGCGAGGTTGCGCCAGTGGAATCCCATCATAGTCCATCAACTCATAGGCTCCTTTTGCTAATACTCGTTTAACAATATAGGGACCCATCCATAACGATTTGAATTTTCCTGCTCCCAATTTATCGGATTCTTGGTCATAAAGTAAAACCAGGTCACCCTGTGAGAAGACGTGAGGTTTGACATTCTTGTCGAACTGTGCCTTGACTCGTTTCTTATGAGCCTCGTTAGCTGAAGCTACATCACGACGGGTTTCATCCAAATGGATTAATTCCAAGAAGTGAGCCTCTTCTTATGAGGTTCCGGGGAGAAGGTCGACTACGAGTTTGAGGGATGACATTTCACATTGGACCGGTAAGATTGCTTCGAGACCGTACACCAATTGAAAAGGTGTGAATCCGGTTGCATTTCTTACCGATTTCCGGTATGCCCACAAGGCCGAGTACAGGATTAGGTGCCAATCCCATTTGTGGGCTTCGATCATCCTTTGCAGCATGCACTTTAAGACTTTGTTGATTGCTTCTGTTATCTCAAAATCAGACCCTGGAAGGCTGCAGACCAGGAAGACCTCAAGTAACTGTTTCAAACCTACTTTAGGCTGAGGCTTAGCCTCCTCAACCTGAGAGGGCTCTCTCTAGATGGGTTAATGATTTTGATTAAAGATAAGATGGCTAACTCTAATAGAACAACTCTGAGAAATATAAATGGTGGAAACAAATTTAACAACTATCCATTGGGCTTATGGAGTCAAAACACCTCAATAAAACAATGAGCTCAACCTTACATGGAAGTCAGGGCATTCAACATTCAAACATTCAGAATACAAACTCATATAGAACCACACAGTCAGTTTATAAATGTATACAGGAAGTCAGAGCACATTCAGTGAATTCTGAGTGATTATACATCCATAACACTGCAAGAATTAGGAAAAGGACAATATCACATATTCTGAACATAAACAATCCTTCATGAATCCTGAGAAGTAAGGTCAAATATGCATTACTGAGAATGAGTCTTACATGAGCCAAATACAAGCTTTTCTCATAAAATTTCCAACCCTTTGTACATTGATGCTTTAGCTATATATAGAGCTCTTTACATAACTTGGATTCCTCCTCAAGCATGAGGGAAATTCGAATTCATCCTACTCTAACACCTAATGATACTTAAAACTAACTATTAAATGCAAATGACACCTAACTAGGAGTCCTAGAGACCTAATACAACTAGGAGTGTAACTCGTTATTATGATTACAACAACCATATCTAAACATTTAAAGCATTCTTTGACACCTAACACTCCATGAAGTCGAATTTGATTAAACCTCCCACGTGGTCATCTGACTGCTGAAGACAAACCCTAGAAATTAAAGAACATGTTTCCCTGTTTTTATGGTTTAGGATCCCTGAAAATAGCACGTGGGATAGAGCCTTTATCTCTTCATCCATGACACATTTTACGAAAATGAAGGAGGTTTTTGTAGCCCATGTTGTCCAAAACAAAAACCTCTGCTGGTTTTTAAAAAAAATTCTCCAGCTGTCTAGAAACTGTCCTTGAAAAACACGTGGCAAACAGGAAAAATCCGTTTTCTGAAAGACTGCACCTACAGCAGTTTTGTAGCACAACTTTGGTCACCCATTTCTCCCATCTCATGATGTATTTTAGGAAACTGAAGGAGTTTTTTCTGAAACAATCCATTCTAAACAAAAACCTCTCCTGGTTTTTTGAAACATCTTTCCTACCGACCAGAACGATTCTTTGAAAAACAGGTGATAAACAGGAAAAGTCTGTTTGTGAAAAACTGCACCTACAGCAGTTTTGTAGCACAAGTTCAACCATAAATTCCTCCCATATCAGAATGAATTTGAAGAAACTGAAAGAGGTTTTGGTAGTGCAGCATATTAGGAAGAAAAACCTCTTTTAGTTTTTAAAATGGAGTTCTCAGCTGCTCAGGAAAGTTTCTGTAAGTTGACTAGTAAAAACAGTTTTTCTCTGCTAAAACAGGCTGCTACAGCGGTTTCGTAGCGTGCTACGAAAACGCCTAGTTCAGTGATTTCATAGCTACTTTCAGAATTTATCCAACATGATGTGAGATATGACTTATAAACACCTGGTAAGACTTCTAAAACATGGAATGAGGTTGTCAAACCTTATTTGGAAAAGAGATATGATCTTAAAAGACTTCTAACCTTATGACCTAACCCTTAAAGCATGAAATGACCTAGAGACCCTTTAACACCATGACTAGAAGGCGGGTTTGTAAATGAGAATGACACTAATTGTGATGAGCTAACTCAAAACTTATAAGACTATGATTAGAAACAAGGCAACTTACCAAAGCTTAGAGACAAAGATTTTAGGGTGATAACACAAAGTATGACATATTTGGCATGTAAAAATGTCAATCATGAAAGATGAGTAACCTGCTGCAGCAGGAGGCTAACACATTGCATAAATCAACTCATATGGGCTTGTTCCAATGGATCTTTTGGTGGTCAACCTATCTGCCGATAGTGCATTGACAAGTTTTTTGTGCCAATTCTTTTTGTTCTCTTCCAGGATCTTTTTGATGATGTTGATGAGGCTCTTGTTGGAGGATTCTGCTAGACCATTACCCTGAGGGTAATAGGCTGTGGAATGACCTAGGGTAATATGGTATTTGTGACAAAAACTGATCATTCTTTTGGACTTAAAGGCAACTGCATTGTCTGTAATGATCTTTTCTGGACAGCCAAATCTAGATAGGATATTGGTCTCTAGGAATTGTATGATGATTGAGTCATTAGCTTGCCTACAAGGGATGGCCTCTATCCACTTGCTAAAGTAATATGTGGCTATCAAAATCCATCTATGCTGGCCAGAAGATGAAGGGTGAATCTCCCCAATGAAGTCTAAACCCCATTGTTGAAATGGTCTTTCAGTTGAAATAGGTTTGAGGGGCAAGGGTAGCAGCTTTTTCTTGCCTTCAAAGATTTGGCATTTATGGCAAGACATTACAAATTTTCTAACATCAGCAAACAGGGAGGGCCAATAAAATCCAGCCCTTAGGATTTTATCAGCTGTTGATTTCCAATACAAGTGTCCTCCACAATCTCCTACATGAAATTCCTTGAGGACTTTGTCAGTTTCATCCAAAGTTAGGCAATTAAGCAAAATACCTTCATGATTTTTCCAAAACAATACATTATCTAAGATACAAAACCTTGAAGCTTTCATTTTCAAGAATCTCTTTTTGGTTCTAGATAACCCTGGAGGATCTTGCAAGTTTAACAATACAAAACATATGTCAGTGTACCAGGGTGATTGTAAAAAGGCTTGATTGATCTGTGGAGTCGCCATCTCCTGCTCGTTATCCAGTTCATTGATGTATAGGGCTTGAAAGTTGGTTTCAGTCATTAGTTTAGCTAGCCCTTGTCCTTTTATGAGTTTTTTTGGCTTTATCTCAATGTCATATTCTAAAATGTTGGCTATCCATTTGCCTCTTTTGCCTTCAATTCCTTCTTGAGTAAGAATGTCTTTAACCACTGCATTAGGAACATAGGCAATTATGTGAGAGTACAAGATGTAAATTCTGAAATCCTTTATGGCCTTCACAAGAGAATATGCCTGTTTCTCCATGATTTGGTATTTGAGTGGGGCATCTCTAAGTGTTTTGTTGAAAAAAGAAATGGGTTTCTCATGTCCTAAATCATCTTTTTGTAATAGGACAACAACAATAGTATGCTCAAATGCAAAGGAAAAGATCATAAAATCTTTATCAAACCTGGGACTTGTAAGAACAGGAGTTCTTGTCAAAGCTATCTTGATTTCCTCAAAGGCCTGCTTGGCTTCTATTGTCCATTTGACTTTAGAATCTTTCTTGAGCATATTATTCAATAGTCTTATTAGCTCGGCCAAATTGGGAATGAATCTTCTCAGGAAATTGATCTTGCCTAGAAAAGCTTGTAATTCTTTGAAGTTTCTTGGATGAGGGACTTGAAGGATAGCTTGAATTCTATCCAGATCTATTCTTACTCCATCTTTAGAGATTATGTGACCTAGGAGTTTGCCCTCTTCTAGGCCAAACAATGATTTATTTGGGTTCATTGATATGCCATATTTTCTGTAAATTAGAAACACTTGTCTAAGATGTTTTAAATGTTCTTGGTCTGATTTTGAGAAAGCAGTAAGATCATCAAGATATCTGACTAAGAAATCATGGATCTCCTTAGCATAGGCTATGTACATTGCCCTCTGAAAGGTAGCTCCTACATTTTTTAGCCCAAAAGGCATTTTGACATATTTAAAAGTTCCCCAGGGTGTTGTAAAGGCTGTTTTGTCTTGGTCATCCGGGTGAACTAAGATCTGATTGAATCCTGAGAAGCCATCTAACAATGAAATCCTTGAAGCCCCTACTACCCTTTGTAGGATATGATCCATTTTTGGTAAGGGGTAGTGGTCTTTGAGAGAGACTTTGTTCAAATTTCTCAAGTCAACACAAAGTCTTATCTCTCCAGTTTTCTTTCTAGTGGGTACTAGATTTGAAATCTATTTAGAAAACCTAATGGGTGCGATTATTCCAGCTTGGTACATTCTTATGACCTCTTTTTCCATCAAGGGAAGGAGGACTGGATTTATCCTCCTCAACTTTTGTTTAAAAGGTTTCTGGTTTTCTTTCAAGGGTATTGTATGTTGGATAACAGAAGTGTCATAGGATTTAAGATCCTCATAGCTCCAAGAAAAAACATCTTGGAACTCTTTAAACAACTCAATGTATTTCAGTTTTTTGTTAGGAGGTAATGTTTTGGAAAGTTTTATCATTTTAGGATTTTCTATGGTCCCAATGTTACAGTCCTCAATTTCTGCGTTTAGGGGCTGCATTTTTGGCTTTCTAGGAATGTCATTTGAGTAAAAAATATCTTCTAAGGGAGTTAAACCTATGGGCAGGAAATTATCCTTTAGTTCGATTACTTCAGATTCTTCCTCAATTATTTCACCAAAATCTGTTTGTTTTAGCTTTTGTAAATTTGTACAATCAAAGGTTGTTGGATGCAAAATCAGATTTGCTGTTTCAACTGATATATCTGGTTCAACTTTATCAATTTGCTGTTGATCATCAATAGTGCTTGTGTCTATGTTTATATTTGAGAATTCCTCTTTCAATGTCAAGAAATTATTTATTTGGGTGTCATTCTCAAATACTTGCCAATTTTTTACATTATCTGGGACAGCATGTCTATGTTTGATTTCAGCAGTGAAGTGGTGATTGGGCTCAAAAGGAAGTTTACAAGTGCTGGAAAAAGTTGCCAAACTATGTGCATGTAGGTTATGAATTCTTGGAATTTTAGTGAGCTGAAATTCTAAGAAGCTGTCAAGTAATTCAGTTGCTACTCCTCTGTAAGACCTTAGCATGATATCGTTTATAAAAAAATTTCCCTTCATCTGTTGAATAATCAAATCTGAGTCCCCTAGAATTGAAATCTTAGTTTCCCCTAGACTTCTAATTTGTTTGAGACCCAGCAGGAGGGCTTCATATTCAACTATGTTGTTTGTACATCTGAAATTTAGCCTATATGCATGACCTTGAGCATGGTCATTTTGCATATTGTGTCTCCAAACACCTGCCCCTGCTCCTAATTTGTTGACTGACCCATCAAACTCTAAGTACCATAAGATTTCTTGGTCATGAATTGCCTTAATAGTTTTGGAAGCTTGTTCAGTGGGTAGGTTTGGCTTTTGTAACTCATGTGATGTGTCATTTTGGTTAGTTGTATCAATCATGTCAACAATATTTTGGTTTTGGGCACTAGATTGTTCATTGATGCTTTCTGTTTGTGTTGTTTTCAGGAGTTTGACATCAGTTTTGAGACACATGTCAGCATTGTATAAGATAAATGAATCCATGTCAGAGTGAATGGAATAGATGGGGAAGTTTTGGGGATTTTCTTGACTGCTAACCACATATTTCATCAATGTTTCCCGGTACAGTCTCTTTGGCTGGCCAAAGACTGAAATTGTGGCATAGGACATGTCTAACTGCAAGGATCCCTGGATTTTGGCACCCCAAGACCTGGACAAAAGCATACCATACTTAGGTGGAATGTCAGCTACCACCACATCCATCAAGATTGTCTTGGCTGGATATTGAACTAAAGATACACAAAGGTCTCTGATTAGGCCTAGGCACCTAACCTGACTGGAATCAAATGAAAACAAGTCCTTATAGGGGCCTTGTGATGTCTAGATCAAGCTTTTCCATCACGGATTTGGGCATTAGATTATGGGAATCTCCTGAATAAAACATTGCGTTGTGAAACACTTTGTCATGAATGTTCAAGCTCACATAGAATGGAGGAACTCCTCCATCTACTGATTTACCATTGACTTCCAGACCAAAAATCAGCTCTGGTTGATCATCCAAAACATTGACTACATCCCTATTCTCTGGTACTTGCAGTGACCTATTGATTTGCTGTCCGTAAACTTGATGTTTGGCCAATTCAGAGAGAGGAATGGATATTTTCAGCTTGCCAATTTCTGTTTCTAAGTTAAAAGGTTTTTCTATCTGAATCTTTATGTTTTGGGCAGCAAGCTTCTCTTTTTCAACTGAGTTTTCATTGACCTTCTGTGGATTATGTACGCTGTTACAAGGTGCATATGATTTGTCATTATTTTCTGGAGGGTTATTCAACTTTTCTGTTGGAGAATGGGATGTGAATGAATTGTTTCTTGAAGGCTGTAAGTCTGATACATCATCCACAGTAACTTCCTTTGGGTGGGTTTTACCAGAGGATTCTGTTAGGACAACACTATCCTTTATTTTCTTAGGTTGTTTAGTATCTTTCAGCTTGGTAGTTTCAGGCACATCTATGGTTCTTCTTCTCAATTTGTACTGTTTATGAACCTCATAGACTGTTGCATCATAGCCTTCTCTAAAATCAAATGACTCTCCAGATTTGGTTTGAAATTGATTGAATTCATGGGCCTCTTGGTCATCTTGAGTTAGGAAAACTTGCTGTTCGCTATCTAGTCCCATTAAGTTAATGTGAGGGTCCTCTGTCAGTTCACTTGAGGTTGAGGCCTCTGCATAATTCTCTTGAAATGGAGGTCTGATATTCTGATCAGGTCCAGTCCTTCCAGTAGTAGGGTTTTGGCCTTTTCTAAAGTTAGGATTTCTAGTTGTATTGCTTGTTTGACCCTCCCATGATGACTTTCTTTCAATGGTTTCTACCCTGTCTCCCAATCTATCCATTCCTTTGATAATTGCATCTAATTTTTGCTCAAATGTTGAAGGTTCTTCTTTGAATGTTGTTCTTCTTTCAGTTCTAGCCTGGTTTCGTTTGGCAATCAAGTTTGCCTCTACACTAACAACTACATTCTGCATGTCTGCTAAGCTGGGAGGGGCTCTTTCCCTTAGCTGATATGCCATGTCTGAATCAAATCCATCAGGGAATTTGATAAAGGCTAAGTCAGGTGGGGGTCTAAGGTTTTGTGGAATGGCATTGTATACATTGTTAAATCTAGCACAATAGTCTTGGACAGACTCTTGTGGACCCCTTTTTAAATTGTCATATTCAGTTAAAATATGTAAAGGGTCTTTCTTCTTTTCCCATCTATTTAAGAAGACGTGATATAGGGCCTCGGGATCGGCTATAGAGTTTGCAGTAAGTGACCTAAACCATGTCCTTACATCACTAGTTAGACTCTGAACAAAGATCTTCATCCTCACACCATCATCATCAATTTCATAGTTTTCAAAATAGTCCTGCATCTTCTTAGTGTGTTGTTGGGCTGTATAGGAACCAACACCATCAAAATAAGTGATCTTACTTTGATAATCTTGAGGCATAGCCCCTGGATTTGTGGGTAATTCCAAGGGAGCATATCTGTTGGCCATAATTACAGGGATAAATGGGACAACAGGAAGAAATGGGACAGCTGGAAGAGTAGGGACGATGGTAGATATATGTGTAATAGATGGAGGAGTGGAGAGGGTGTTTTGAGAGGTGGATGAAGAACTAGGGGAAGTAGAAGTAATGTGAGGACGAACTGAAGCTTTAGCAGGGGTTGGAATATAGCTTTGCTGAATTGCTTCAGGACTTGAATCAGCAAAATCTTCTTGTTTCTCTTGTTTCCTAAGGATCTTAGGAATTAAATTTGGATTTTCAAAAAGAGCTGGAGGATCTGGGTCAGGATTTGACCTTGTGTAACGAGTTTTCTTCTTTGGAGCCAGCTTCTAAATTTGTTTTTTGGTATTTTTCTGGGAATGTTTATAATCACAACTTTAAACAATACTTCATAGGAGATTTTTTTTTTTGGAAAATAGGAAGCCTGATATCTCCTTTGACTATGTTGAAATAGGGAAATTGATTGTCCCCAGCAGAGTCGCCAATGATGTTATCACTCAGGTTGTTCCCTGCTTCCTGTAGGGAATACGGCCGAGGTAACCACTAACCAATCTTTTAGCTGTAGGTCCTAGCCTACTTGCAACCAGAGAGGGCTTTCTCTTTGAAATTTAGCTTTGTTTTGGAGTATTTTAGGCTAGTTATGATGAACAGGGTTTGGTTTTAAGTTTGTTGGATGGTGATCTCAGACAGAGCTGGGATGCAAGTATAAAATGGTTTTTTCCATTGGGCAATGGAGTTACTGAAAGTGTAATCGTTGAAAGAGTTTCTTGGGGAAAAGCTAGTACCACAGAGCGGGATAGGGAGGCTAGGAACAATTTTCAAATCTGGAAATGATGGAATGAAGTCAGGGAATGAAAGGCAATCAAGAATCTTTCATTATACTGGCAGAGGGAAAGTGTATGAATATTGTGCAGGAGCAATTAAGAATTCCTAAATAGTATTCAAAATGGAAGAATTAGTGCAAACATGAGCAGTTAAGAATTCATATTCATGACTAATCCTGAAGAAAACATAATTAATAGCAGAGATTGAACATAAGGTGCATTCAAACAAATCCTATGCTATTCTTCTTCTCTGCTATCAAGATCATGAAACATATATGGAATCTACGAATATAGAGAACATAAAACACAGTTTAGTATAACTTATTGTTCCATAGCATGACACAAGAATTTTGTAGCAGGTCCCAGAACATCCAATCCACCTTCAGATGATTTAGACACAGTGAACTTCAACAACACTTTGTATTAATATAGTTTGATATCTTACAACGCAGTCCAAAAATAAAATCACCAACCAACAATAATACATCCCTTTGATAAGTATATATAGGAGTTTTACAAAATATCCCATAGGGAAGTATCTGGACATAAATGTATCCATCTACTCTGACATAATCAATAATTGTTTGTAGAAAAATCGCGCAACAATAACTGAGGAAATAAAATCTCTTTACTCGTTGTAGCAAGTGTCCTGTTTGTTGTTGACCTTTTGACTCTGGCAATCAGTGGGTGACCACTTCCTTGCTGTGTTGTCCTATTGTGCTGTCCTGAGCCAGTTGGTCTGTGCTTTTGAATATTTTAGCGCGAATTTCACCCACTGTCAGTTCGATTTTCTGGCAGCTGAGCCATATAATGCAACTTGCATGTTATGCAGACAATAAAATAAGAAGAGAAACAAAATTACTTCAGAATCCCAAGCAGGCTTTGCCACCATTCCTCTGTTGTTAGTTGATGATTTCTTAACTTGAATAATATCTCATCAGCGTCAGTATATGTGTAATAATTTGGCCAAACTAGAAAGAGGTGTGCTATCTCATGCTCTATGTAAAAAAAATGCTCCAGTTTATCATATAAAATATGCCCTGTGGGAGGGACAACTTCTTCTGTGCTGCTTGATGATGCTGTGATTTGATTTTGTACATAGGTACTCAGCCTGTTTGCATATTTTTCCTGTTTTAGCAGCCTTCCAGTGCTATTGACTAGGTAGGGTAAACCTTTGGTTTGTAAATTTGAAAGCCTCTGTCTAAAAGCATTTACCTTTATTTGCATTTCTATGGTTTGGACACAATTTCTCATGGTCAACACCTTCTTGACTCTTACAATAGTCTCTGTTCTGTTCTGGATGTTTAGTGCTGCCAGCTAGTCACCAGTGCGAGTATTCAAAAAGTGAATCAATCGATTGGCTTGCTCAGGCTTATCTGCCAATAATGTTCCGGCCTTATGAGTTTCATGCTGAGCTACAGCCATCAATTCTATTTGGTCAAAAATGGTTTGTATTGCTATCCATTGATCAGCAGGAGATTGGCCAATTTTATTCCACAAATTTGTTTTTATCTCGGTCAGGGTTCTATGGAGAGTGAGGTCTTTCTCCAAGGCCTTTATCTTGTTTTCTAGGGCCTTTACTTCCCTGGTCTTCTCAGCAACTGTCATCTTTGACTTATCATAACTAGCCTCAATCTTGGCTAGCTTTTCTTTGGTTTCCTTCATCTCTGCCATTTGTAATTCTAGAGCTTTAATTTCTTTCATCATGGCCTCCATGCTCAAGCTGGCCTCTTGCACTACTGCTGCTATGGTTGCTGCTGAAGTTGAGGCACCTGCTGCTGAAGTTGAGTCTGGGGGAGGTGCTGCTGTAGTAACTGTTGTTGGAGGAGCTGTAATTATTGGAGCTATTTGGGATGGTTGAGGGGCCAACTCTGGTTGTTTCCCTCGTTGAGCCTCTTCCAATGCTTTCTCTGTTTCTAATATTCTTTGATTCATCCTCATAAGTAGACTAATCACATCTTCTACTTCTTGTTGTTGCGCCACTTCTGCAGTTTGAGGATGTATGGTAGCTGACAGCTTCATTTGTTTTCTCAGTGCTGTTATGTCTTCCTCCTTTTTTCTGATTAAGGCCTGTGGGCCTTTGGGATCTTTGGGATCATGTCCCAACTCTATGATGATCTCTTCCAAGGATTTTATCCTATTATCCTTGGCCAATGATGAGGCTTTTTCCAGCTCTAACTGGGCAGAAGTATTGTATAAAGAATTCTGCAATCTATGGGCCATTAGAGCCTTATCTGCTAATGTGGAATAGACCATTTCTCCCGCCTGCTTGTGTAACTCAATTTGGTCTATTGGATGTATGTCTTTTGCCAGGACCTCCAGATTGGTTCTGATGTAGTCTGCAACTGACTGTGGCTGCTGTGAAGTAGGTCTGAAATGACTGAGAGTCATCTTCCCTTCTTACATATCATATGCTGCCATCAGTCTCTGTTGATTCGTTGGTGCCATTCTCATTAACTGATTGTAAAGCTGAAACCTTATTGGCTCGTTTCTAGCTTTGATCTCTGTGAATGCTTGTTTGATATCCGAGCC
>APFE031283841.1:0-10622 GCA_000404065.3 Pinus taeda | reverse complement strand
GGGATTGGCTGGTGCACATATCCTGAAAGCCTGTGTTTGATTCTTCTAAGGCTTATGAAATGTTCAGGGTCATATGGTGCCCAGTAGAAGCTTTGTTTCAACATGAGTTCTTGTCTCAGGATATTGTCTGCATCTTTCCATGCTTCTTCCCTTTTGTTGAAAACAAAGGGACCCAATTGATGTCTGATTTTAAGCTGTGCCTTCTTGTTTTTCCCATGGAAATGAGTCAAGTTTGCATTATTGAACTTCCTGAAATATTCCAAGGCAAAAAGTCTCATGGGGACATATCTTGGCAGCTTGTAGGGTGACAACTCACACCCATAAATTCTGATCACTGTGTTGTTTTGGTAGAAGTACTAATCACCAATGCTGTAGCCCTTTGAAAGATGCAAGATTCTTTGCATTTCAGCAGTGAGTCTGGTAGGAGGAGTCACCATTAATAGGCAAGTAGCTGGGTAGATGAATAGGTCAATAACTCACAATATTTGTATGGAGAATAGTGGACTTCATGGAAAACTGAGGTCCAATAGATGACATATCTCCTCTCTCCTTTTGGGTCTAATCTTCTGAGAGGAACCTTGAAACTATCTGGGTGATAGTACAACAGCAGATGGTAAATGTAGGAGGTGTATTTAAACACTATTTCTCTCTCCATCATCATGAATTGTTCATGTATTTTGTTTGCTATGAAGGTGGCATAGTCATACATGATAGCAGGGGGCTGCCCTGGAGCGAATATGGTTAAGAGAAAAAATACAGGCTCATCCACAAATTCTCCTGTTTTGCATCCTAAAATGTATGAAATCATATCTACCATGAGCTTGCCTGTTTCATTAAGTGAGGCTTGATGATAGGGAGGAGGATGATCATATTGGCACTGTGGATCCATAAACAGTTGACTAACTCTTGATATTTCTGCCCTAGAGAGATTTGCACCCTGATCAAGCAAGAGCTTCATTGTGAGGGGAACCAGAGGCTGAGGAGGCTCAAAGTTCAGCATTTCATTTATGGATTGAGGAGTGATATAGAACAACACAGACCCATCTAGACTGAGAATTGCCGTCAGAGTGGGGTCATATTTTGCATGACATAAATGAATGAAATCAGGTAACACATTGACTAATGGGAGGTAATAGATGGGCATAATGGATTGCCAAATTCCTTGGATATCAATGTTATTTCTGTGATTGTTTCTGAATTGGCACACAGTTTTGAGGTGAGAATTAAGGCCCATCATATCCTTGATCTGGAAGTCTCTGTCTGCCAAAGGTAGCCACTCTAAATCCATGTGTGGAGCATTCAAAGGAGCAATGTTCAGGGCTACTGGAGTCTCCATATTTTATACTGCTGGTATTAATTGCAATATAGGTGTAAAATAGCAATAGGAGGTAGAATTTACGCTATGAGGCTATTGCTAGGAGTATGAAAACTTATTTTTTACTTGAAGCCAACCTCACTGTGTAGAGTTTATGGTAAACAATCAAACTTGCAGCACTTTGACTGGATTTTTTACATAAATTGGTTGCAATTCCAGGCTTTGTGGACACAATGCCGAGAAAATAGAATTGAATTTTTCCCGAAGGGGCACAAGTTTGCAGAGGGAAAAGGAAACTGAGGATTCCCTTTAGGAAACAGGTTGCAATCAACGAAAACAGGGCACTGGAGTATTTTAACTCAATGATTGAGCAAGTTCTGTAGTCTCTGTGGGCGCATATGGATGCACAGTGTGTTGGAGTGGCTCGTTTGCAGAGGAAATGAGTTCAAATTTACAGGCATGCGGTGAATTAGCAGCTCAAAGGGTGTTTGCAGTATAGTGAGCGATAGGTAGGAGCGCATTTAGAAGAAAAATACAGGTTCTTTTGGCAATTTAGACAGAAAACTTGAGAAACAGGGCTTTCAAGCTGGAAAATGGATAAATACCTATGTCCAGGGCGCCGAGGACGGCTAGCAGGCACAACTTGGGCTGCGGAGTTGAGCTATGGAGTTGAGTTGGCGGGTTGGTGGACAGTATTAGCTCCAGGAGTGAAATAGCGAAAATGCATGCACGTTCTTTGTAAATACAACAAAATAGAAATAGGTGAAAAGCAATCATTTTCACGACTTTTTAACCAAATTTGGACCTTTTGGCACTTTTTGCTTTTTTCCAGGATGATGTCATCATGACGTATTTTTTTTCGTGTAGTGGGTACGGCGAATGATGTGGTGGCTGACGTAAGCGATGACGTGGCATATGACACGGTGGCGGGGTGATGACGTCAGCGGATGACATGGCAGAAGGTACAGTGTAGTAGCAGTGACATGGACGCAACGTCATGTGGTGACATAGGCAAGCGGGGAGAGCAGTAAGTGGTTTCCATCAGACCGCCTTTGGTACGGGAGCGGTAATTGTCAGAGGCGACTCGATGCAATAGGAAGGGGACAAGTGTCCTGGTGTACAACGGTGAAACCGTCGACCATCGTGTACTAATGTACCGCTACAGAGGGGCGCCCGATATCGACGAAGGCTGTCGGATCTGTGGGAGGTGATCCGACAGTGGACGGGAGGGCAGCATGATCGGGCGGTATTACAGGAGCACACGCGATATACTTTGATTTTTGTATAGTTTTGGGCGGGTTAGACCTTGGGTTATAGACTTAATGTGTGTTCGGGCTTTGGTTACTTATTAATCAAATATTAATAAAACCCAAATGAAATGCATGCACGGAGGGTAATAGGGTATGGTTTGGGGGAGGGTTTGATGTGGTTATTTATTTAACCGGGTGTTAAATAAATCCCAAAGGTTAATGAACGAAGATGGTTAACAATGGGTCCCAAATGGACCTAATGTTTCCCGACTTATATTATTTGGCTATAGTTGCCAATGGGTGGGGATATTTATATTTTTTGGGTTTTTAATATAGTTTTTGTAGAATAGGGGTGGGAAAATGATTTAGGGAGCTAGATAATAGAGTTAGATGTTAATGTGAGTTCTATGGAATGAAAAGGAATGGATGCATGCTAAGTTTATAGAACGGAAACTTGGGCATAGGGAAATGAATGGATTGTGGAAAGATCAATTTTACACAAGAAATGTGGCTTCTTTTCACTAAGTCAACTCAGATGTCAACTTGGTTTTTAATAAGAATGGAGTGAAACTGGACTTTTTGGGCAAATCCCAAGGTCCTTGAGGGGATGTTAGTGAATGATTTCTGGGGGAATGAAAGGGGAAGTTAGTCATGCTTCCCTGTTGTACCATCAAACAACTGCCATGGTGTGCCATAAATGAGATGAGTCCTTCTTGACAAGACCACAAGTGATTACTTGCTTCTACAACCTCAAACTACCTACCCAGCCTAATACACCTAACATTTTTTCTTCCTTTGGATTGGGTGCACTTGAACTGGCAAACCCTGATTGTCCTCTTTTTCTTTTGACTGTCCTCCTATCTAAATGTACCCTTTTCTCTTCCAAGGGCCCAGATTAAGCAGTTGGGCTCCTTAAATTCTCTACCTAGCTACTCATCTGCCAAGCTTGAACTGTTTGGACAAATATTCTTTCTCTATTCTACAACAGAAATTCAAACATGGCATGGTCCAGATTGAACCGTTGGGACATCCATCAAATGTGACAAGTAGTAATACCTCCACATGGTGAACTTGCAAATAAGATAACAGTGACATTTTGATTAGCCACTTTCTTGGTCTTTGGTTTGGGGTTCATTTTCACTATTTTTTCTTCTGACCAATTGATTTTCTTGCCTCTTGATTATTCTTTTGAGGCATACCCTCTTTTCATTTTCTACTTTTATTTGTCTGTATACAAAATATGGAACCTCTGTAGTATGCATGGATGAACATATTTAGCACTTCCACTGTCAATCATGAAAAATGAAATCTATTGGTATAGGAATCTAAAAATAACCATGAGGGAGATTTCTCAATCTTTGATTTTGATGTCTGCTCTTCATCAAGTGCAGCCCATGGTTCTTTGATCTTCTCTTTTGAATCTTCTTCTTCTGGATGTAGTCCTTCAATGATATTAAGAGAATCTCTTTTTTGCAATACTCTTCTTGAGCTATGGTGAATACCATTGAGCTCAAGAGGAGATGTTTGGAAGTGTTGTACCTCAGCATTGTAAGTGGGCTGAGCTACTCCAATGTGTGGGTTTGGAAATGGTGGTATAGGTAGTTGAGTGGGAGTGTATATTTGAGAAATATGTGGATGGGGTTGTGGTTGTGGTGGAGGTGAATGGTAAGGATAACATGGAGTTTGGTATGGAGGATATTGAGGAAAATACTGAGGATATTGTGGATGGCTCCCATAAGTTCCTTGCCAACCTTGTTGCCAAGATTGGTTTCGGGGTTGACATGGCCAATGTTATCAAGGAAAGGGTGTGTTCCAATTACTTTGAGGTGGATATGCATAACCTTGAAATTGGGAATTAGGCTTTTGCATCATATTAGGTTGAATAGGCTGCCATGGTCCTCTTGGAGCTACATAACATTGTTGCATTGGCAATTGACTTGCTCCATTGTTCTCTTGGTGAAATTCCATCAACCTTGGTAGTGATGGAAAATGTTTAACATCCTGTGATTCTGCAACAAAAATATCAGCATTTTTGTTTCCTTCATCTTGCATTCTTAACATTTCTACTTGTTTTGTTAGATTGCTAAGAATTTCTGTTTTAAAATCATCAAACAAATTTCCAAGTTTAGCTTGACTTACTGATCTTGATGCTGATTTACCTACTCTTGATTTTCCTCTTGATATGTGTTTGCATGTTTCACAAATTTCCTCAAATGATAATTGATATACATCACCTCTACTCATGAGATTAAGGAGATCAATCCACTCATCCCTAATTGTTCTAAGTAAGAGGGTTTTTAGTGTGTCGGATCCTAAACGATGTAGTTTTCCTCTCTTAACTTTGTGGATGAACATCTCTATTAGATCCTCAAGGCTCTCATCTTCTCTTTGATTCATTCTAAAGATTTCTTCTTTAATATCACGATATTTATACTTTTCTACAAATATCTTTTGCATATCATTCCATAATCCTATTGATTAGCCCCTAAACTCATGAACCATTTAAGAGCTCTATCCTTCAAAGTTGCCGGAAGAAATCTCATTTTTTGAGTTTTTAATAAGTAACCATAAGATCTACAAACAATCTCAAATTCAAAGAGAAAGGTTTTCGGGTCCTCTAACCTTAGACCATGAAATTTTGGAAGAAAAGATGGAGGAATGTTCTTCATGTGCACACTTCCCTCAGTATCTTGAATGGGAAATCCGATAGGATCTTCCTCATTGTCATCATCACCATCAATTTCTTCTACATTCTTTGCCATCTTCTTCTTCTACCTGCAAAGGTGAATGGTGATGTGGCTCTTACTGCACCACGTGATCAAATGGGGGGGTGGGTTGGTGTCGGATATATTTTTTTTTTTTTTTTTTAATTTTTATGATTGAATGAAAACTATAATGCAATGCAATTTTCTACTTTGAAATTAAATATGCCTAACACAAATATTTTTTGTTGCAAAAAGTAAAAGTAAATGAATCAACTAGGGAAGCAAATAATGCATACTTTGGCACGTCCCTGACAACGACTCCATAAAGTGATGAGCCTCGGTATTGCAACAAGAATGCTGCAACTCCCAAGGCTACCGAATTTAATTATCAACAGAGGGTTCGTACATACTTAAGAGGTATCGGCACTATATGCGCAACATACAATGTGTCCTTCCTTTGCTGTCATAATGTAATGGAGTGTATGTATTGAATTCAAATCCTAAACTAATTGAAGAAAATGAAATGTTTTAAATGGAACCCTGACATATTGCAAGAAAGAAAGTACAACGAAAGAGAATGAAATCAAATGCTAAAACACACCATTTTCTAACTAACTCCTAAGAGGATTTGCTTCAAAATAATTCTAAGTTAACATGTATGTAATCCTACTATCCTAAGCATGCAGATTCAAACCATCAAACCTTCTACTGCTGTGCATGTAAATGAATAAAATAAATTTGTTTTTCTTTTTGTCTTTTTCATGTGAGGGTGTGAAAGATAATCTCTTTTGGTGATGTGGCAAGTGGCTTGGAGATGATGGTGAATGGTTAGAAGGATTAGGAGACAAGTAGGGACCCTTTTCTAGCTTCCTAGAGTATTTTTCCTCAATTCAGCCTCAAAACATGCTTTCCTACAGGATGCTACATTGATTTCCTACAGGATCCCCTGATTTCCTACAAGATGTACAAATTTACAATAATTCATTGAATGACCAAGCAAATCAAATCCAAATTGGATGGGAAAAATTTTGGTATTAACTAGGATGTCTCAGGTTCCCATTCGAAGTGGAATCACTTAAAAAGACCTCTATTAACCCATGCAAAAAATAAAATAAAAAACATTACTAGTCAAAAATATAGAAATTCGAGAACTAGTGAGCAAGTAAATCTAAAAAAATTCCTAACCAAATCAAGTGAAAATGCAATGTGGTAATTTTTGTTATGAACTAGAATGTTTTTTTGATCTGATTCAAGTGGAATCAATTCGATTGAAGCTCGTTAGCATTTTCTAAAAAATAGTAGAAATTTACTGTTCTTGGCTAAAAAGGAGGTCCAACAATCTAGATTTGGGAATGAGAAGACTAATCCAAGAAACTCGATGACTATTATGAACTTCCAAAGCTTTTAGAAGGATGAAATAATGCTTGTGATCCTGCAAAAGAACTTACATCAACCATTTAACTCAATCCTACACCAAGAAATCATTAATACTAAATGCAAAAATGGAAAGGAATAAAACCTAGAGATGCATGTGAATAAGCAATGAAAAGAAGGAAAGAAAATGATACAAAAGGGCTCTGAGGCCCCTGGGATGGCAAGGCTCATGGAAGCTTAGAGACCTATGGAGGATAGAAATATTTAGAATCTGAACATGACACCAATATTCATTATTTTCATCAATGGAATTACATCCCTACAAGAAAATACAATGGAGCTGCAAAAATACAAGCTCTCTACATCATAACACTAATGAAAATCTCTCCCCTAGAGGAAAATTTGACTTGGTACTTATAAAAAAATATTAGGAATCATTCCTCATGAATGGAGGAAGCTTTCCCCACCAAAATCCCTTGATTAGTGGATCTAATCCCCAATACTAGGAATTTGTATTAAATGCTAGGGAACACATTCCTAGATTTTCTCAATCATTCCTTAGAGGAAAATTCGAATTGGTACTTGTAAAAAATGATTAAGAATAATTCTCCATGGATGGAGGAAGCTTTCCCCACCGAAATCCCTTGATTAGTGGATTTTCTCCCTTGATTGGTGGATCTACTCCCTTGATTAGTGGAACACATTCCTAGATTTTTTCAATCATTGGAGTTCCACAATTTGTGCCATAATTCCATAATATCTTGTTGAATTATTCTTTATTATTGATCCTCAAGTATTAGGGAACAAGTCCCTAAATTATCTCCTCCTCCAACTCTTCATAATCTACCCAATATTCACATAATATTCCACAAAAAATAAATAATATTATGCACAAATATTCAATTATTCATAAACCTTCCTAATGAATATATTAAAGTTAAAAATAAATTATATAACGCAAAAAGAGAGGTTTAATGTGTTGAAGGATGGTCATAGGCTTTAATTTATGTTTTAAATTAGAGGCATGGGCTTTAAGTTATGTCTAATTTAGAGGCTCGTCAATAATATTGATAAATCTTAAAGGATTCGAACAAGGGTCTCTCCACCTAAAGATCCTATGAAGGAGCCTGTTGTACTGCAATCTAGCATGGGAAATTATGGTGTCATTTCTAATCCCATGGTCTTGCTTGACAGTGATGAAGAATCTAAGGGCCAGATATGACACATGAGTTTTGACGGTGCTTGATCTAAACCCGGAAAAGGGGTTGGGATTGTCTTGACCTCATCTTGAGGAAATATTTTTAAATTTGCTTTCTGGTTTGTTTGAGGGAACTAAAAATATAACTAAATATGAAGCTTTGTTGATGGGCCTCTAAATAACTAGAGATCTCAAAATAAAATATGTAAGTGTGAAAGGAGATTATGATCTTGTCATTAAACAGGTTAAGGGTATCTTCTCATGCAAAAGTGACAGACTTAAGCAGTACATAAACACCATATGGGATGTTATTGAATTATTTGATGCATTTGGTTTTTAAATTATCCATAGAGAAGAAAATGGCCAGGCTGATGAACTAGCCATAGCTGCTTCTACCTTTCAAATTCCTGATAATCTTATAAAGGATAAGGCCATGATAGAAGTTGTTTTGAAACCCTTAGTCTTGGATAATGTTGAGAATTGGAAAGTGTTTGATAATGAAAAATAGATCATCCACTTTCTTAATCATTTGGATGAGTTTGAAGATTTTCAATCTTGTTCCAAAGAAGAGGAATCTAATGCCAAATGTAAAGATAGGGTAAACCCCATTTTCGGAAATATGGTGGCCATGGAACAAATCTTTAATAGGAATGATGCCACCAAAAGCGTCGATGATAGGAAGATGGATCCCGGTGAATTCATTGAAGTTAAAATTGATTTTCTTGAAAATCCTAAAATGGTTAAAATACGTAAAGGGGTCTCCAAAGAAGATAAAGAAAAATTGATTGAACTGCTTATTGGATATCGCGATGTCTTAGATTTTTCATATGATGAGATCAAATGTTACAGAAAGGATGTTATAAAACATACTATTCATTTGAAAGATGAATATGCTAAGCCATTTTAGCAGAAACTTAGGAAAATTAATCCTATGTTAGCTCCTCTTGTTCAGAAAGAATTATAAAAAATGCTCATTGTAGGTATCATCAGACAAACTTGACATTATTCTTGGTGCTCCAATTTGGTGATTGTTAGAAAAAATAATGTTACTATCATATTGTGTGTGGATTTCCAAAACCTTAACTTGGCTTGCAAAAAAGATAATTATTCTTTGCCTAATATGGAAAACATGCTTCAAAGGATAATCAAATCTGGCATGATGTCATTATTAGATGGATTTCTTGGCTACAATTAGGTTTGGGTTAAGAGGGAGATCGACATAAGACTACGTTAACCACCCCTTAGGGTAATTTTGAATATCTCATAATTACTTTTGGGTTAAAAAATGTAGGGGTTACTTTTTAGAGAGTTATGGATTATTCTTTTAAGGAATTGATTGGAAAAATCATTGAAATTTACCAAGATGATCTCACCATTTTTTCAAAATATGGTAAGGCTCATATAAACCATCTTAAGAAGGTTCTTGACATGAGTTGGAAATTTGGTATATCTTTATTTCCCACCAAATCTGTGTTTGGGGTTACCGAAGGAAAATTATCGGGACACATAATTTCTAAAGATGGTAATAGGATTGACCCTGAAAGAGTTGAAGCTATTCAACAATTCCCTTTACCACACAATATTAAGTCCCTCTAGTATTTCCTTGGAAAAATAAATTTTCTAAGAAGATTCATTCCAAACTATGCAAAAATTGCTAAACCCATCCAGTGTTTGTTGAAGAAGGATGAAAATTTTGTATGGAAAGATGAGGGTAAAAGGGGCTTGAGGACATTAAATATTCTATAGATAAAGCTCCTGTCTTGGTCAACCCATATTATTCAAATGTTTTTATGGTATTTTCATTCGCCTCCAAAGATACTATAGCAGGTGTCTTATTATAGAAAAACAAGGAAGGTCATGAACAACCGATAACATTCATCGGAAAATCCTTGTAAAATTCAAAATTGAAGTATAACATTATGGAAAAGCAGGCTTATGCATTGGTCAAGTCCCTTAAGAATTTCAAAAAATATGTGGGTGTTGGCATTATGTTTCTGGTATGATTATATGTTACAGATGTTGTACTTTATGGCAACACCCATGGCATGGCTCTCAATATGATGAGAATTAAAAAGTTTATTCATGTGGAGAAAAGTTCACGGAATTTTATGCAGAGAAAAGTTTATTTCATGTGGGAAAACTTACCTTGGTCCATGGTAGTTAGTCCTTGGAATTTGAACCTATGGTTTTTGGACCATGGCATCTCGACAGACGTGTTGATCCCTAGTATTGAGTTGATGGTATTGGTTTGTTATGGTTTTGGCCCGTGGTATTGGTCCATGATTTGAGGAAGAGCTTGCCTATAAAAAGCAAAGGAGATCATTTGGCTTGTGTATGCTTTTGGGTTGAATATCTTAAGATCTGAAATATTGGGTTATTGTTTCAAAAGCTCGATCTATATGAAAGTGAAGTGGAAAGCGAATCTGTGAAGGTTGATCTCTCGAGCGCTGCAGCTGCGGAAGTGCGGAGGCGCCACAGGAGGTGCCGCAGGAGGCGCCGTAGGAGACGCCGCAGGAGGCGCCGCAAGAGACGCCGCAGAAGGTGTTCTGGGTTTAGTTTCTGTTATTGTGGATCTGGTTATCTGGGTGACTTACTGGTACTTGATGATCATTTGATATTTATGGATCCAGTTTGAAAATTTATGAAAAGTGGTCCTTGAAAGAAAAGAAGTAGGGGGTGTAGCTCCCTTCCAGGAGAGACTGGAAAACGAGAGAGAGTTGTAGCTCTCTGCAGGTTGCAGCCTACGTACTGGTAAAGGACTGCACCAGTACAAGACCATT
>APFE031283827.1:0-14401 GCA_000404065.3 Pinus taeda | reverse complement strand
ATATATAAATATAAATGTTTTTAATTTTTAGTTATATCACTCAAAATTGGCCTTTTAATTGTCTGTACACATATGAAATTATTCATTACTAATAATAAACTATTATTTATATATATGAAATTATAATAACATATTTATAAATAAAAACATAAGGGGTCAAAAAAAAGGAGGGGGGGTAGTAACAAGGGAAATTAGGACAAAATAATAGCCGGAATACAACTCTTACTTAATTTCCACCCATTATCCCTATGGAGATTGATTGTATGCTTCTCATTCTCAATCACCTCCCTTAGATTCCTATGGTGGAAGTGATCAACCCTCGCAATGACCTGTGCATCCTCAATGAAATCATGGTGTTTGTATTTCTTTGCATGCTCTACAAGATCTAATGAGTGCAATCAATTATGCCTGATGTCTCCTGCATGATCTTGGATTCTCTGTTTAATAGAGCTGTTAGTTTCCCCAATGGAGAGAATCATAGGAACTTGAGATCAAGTAGGCCCCTTTCACGTCTTTAGGGTTTGTTAGGGTTCTATAATAATAGGATTCATAATTTTGAATTTCCTACGATTAGTCTTGTAATATTGTACATACTTTTGCTTTTTGCAAAATGTTTTCCCGTATTAAAAATAAAAAATGTAAAGAGAGTGAAGTCCTAAAAGAAAAATTAAAGGACTAATAAAAGAAAAATATCAAAAAGGAGTATAAAGTATAAACCCCACCAAAAAAAAGATAAAAAATAAATTTTGAAAGAAGCAAATTCAAATGCCACTACTTTGTACTTTACTTGTCAAAAACGCCAAAATCCATGATGGTAAAATAATTTAATCTTGATTCATTCATGATTTAAATTTAATGCTGATAGATAGATAAATTTCCTGATAGATATAAACTAATAATTTAACCTCCTACACTCCATTCTTTCCTTAACGATTATCCCAAGCACCTCCCTAGGTTTGATGGAGAGAATGGTATCACTGCCCAAAAACATATTCAAACTTTTGAAGATTATCTTAACTTATTTGAATTAGATGAAGAGGATGTCAGTGTTAGGCTTTTTTCTCTTTCTTTGCATGACAAGGTCAAGAGTTGGTTCAAAACCTTGCCTGAGGCAAGTATCTCAAATGTCGAGCAGTTTCTCAAACTCTTCCTTGATAGATGGATAATCAAAGTCAATCTTCTTGTAATCATAGAAGAATATAATCAGTTAAAAACACATCTAGATGAAACAATACAACAATTTTCAGACAAATTTAATCAAATCTATTATTCAATACCATTAAGTATAATACCTCATCTTGGTTCAGCTCTTTTGCATTAGCAAAGAGAATTTGGTTCAAAGATAGAATTTCATCTAAGAGAAAGAAACCCCTCAACAATGAAATAGATGTAGAACATGGTAGTAGATGTAAAATTTAATATGCAAATTAGAAGAGAAAAGTTGAAAATAGCAAAAGAGGAAAAATTCGACATTTTGATCAAGAAAATAGAGGAAATGATGCAGAATATCACCATGACTGTTGAACATTTTATTCAAAATCACCATGACACATTTGTTTCGCAAAAAGAAGAGGTTGAAAACCATGAACAAATTCTTGTTAATTTCAACTACCATAAATATGAAGATAGAGTTATAGAACCATATGTGGAGAGGCAATCTACCAATATAATGTGTATGTTTGATGACATTACTTCTTTTGATGATTTGCCCAAATATGATCAGTATGATGATAATTATGTTCTTCAAATCCAAACTAACTTGACAGAGCAATCAGAAGATAATTTGAGGAGTAAGGAAGTTCAGGTTCAACAGCTTCAAAATAGTGATCAGCTTGTTCATTTCAGCTATGAGAATGAGGAGGAAAGTGGAGAAAATTTTGAAATCAGTGAAGGAACTTTACCATTTTGTTTTGCTTTATTTTAGTTTATCAGAGATAACTATCATGCAATTAGAAATAAAATGTTAACAAGTCTTGATATTAACTATCTAGAGGGAAATAAAATCTTTGCTCAAGACTTCTCATATCTATATTTGCAACCCCAAAATTCCATTGAATGTCAGGTTGTAGAAGAAGACTTGGAAGCCGGAACATATGATCAAATGATCCAAGATGATTCCATGCCTCTATATTTTGAATCATTTCAATTTTTAAAGGAAATGTGGTATAATATTTTTAAAGAAAAGGAGGAGCAGCTTGTAGAAATCTATGAAGTTCCATTTGAACCTATATGTAATAAGTTGCAACAATCCTTCCAAGTTCTTTATGATCCAATAGCTGATAGGTTAGATGATGAATGCAATCAAAATTTTTCTCTATTAACAAACTATGAGAGTCAAAATCAAGGTGATAATGGTTTCACCAAACACACATTACAATCAGTAGAAATATCATCACAAAGATCAGTTGAAAACATGTAGGGTGATAAAGATAAAAGTGATATTTCAGTTTCATGGCATGCAAGCCATACACAACAGATTTGCAGTTGTTTGAATCATTTCAAGAAAAGTGTATATATTTTACAAGATCATTTTGTACAGTTTCTAGATTCAACAAAGGAGATTAGAAATTTCCTTATCTTCTCAAAGGTTAACAAAGCTATATTTGATTGCAAGATCTCAATTTTAAACACCAACAAGCACAAGTAACAAAGGTCACCAATATATAGAATGCTTGGATGGTTGCATTGGTTGTTTAATTTTACCTAACTAGCAACACGATAGCTAATTAGAGTAAGGAGGTAGGATTTCGGTTTGAATAAATCCAGTTTCCATCAGCAAGTATATGTTAGATCAGATTTCAATTTGTAGAAAAGGCTAAAATTTGAGTTCAAAAGTTTTAGTCACAAATATTATGCAACAGAGCATATACATGATTGGGATTGGTCCAATGGATCAGGCTACTAATTGACGATGCTCTTGACATTTCACAAGGAAATGCCATCCCCAAGTGGAGCCACTATTAGGTTCCTATACCAATAGGTGTCATATATCATGATTGACTTAGTTGTCTCTGAAATACGTACATACCTTTGCTTCTACAAATGTTTTCCATATTTGTAAAAAATAAAAAAGTTAAAAAAATGTAAAGAGGGTATGTCCTAGAAAACGAATAAAAGGACAAAAGAATGAAGAAAATGTCAAAAATGAAATAAAATGAACCCCAAAGAAAAAAGGAAAAAGACCATGAAAGTGTGCAAGTCTAAATGCCACTACTATTTACTTTATGCATAATAAAGATTGTGTGCAACTTGTTACCTATGCCACAATCCATGGTAACCAAATAGCTTAATCTTGGTTATTCCATGTTTTAAATTTCATGCTTTTAGATATAGAGAATAAATATTTGACCAAACAATTTAATCTTGGCAGATAAGTAGATATGTAGAGTGAATAAAATGAGCTCAACAATTTAATCTGAGCCCTTGGATGTAATAAGTGTATATTTAAATAGATATCACTATGTAAAATAAAACAAAGTGAGAAAATGGTTTGCGAGTATAAGTGCAATATAATAAAGAAGTGAAAATGTTAGGATAAAGTAGGTGGGGTAAGTAGATGATGGTTGGAGAATAAATGTGTGGTGAATGGTTAAGTTTAATGCTTAAATCTTTTGCTTTCACCACTTGAACAAAGCACAACTCACATTGGAGATAGCACATCAGAGAAACAAAGTCAAATTAATTAATTTCCCTATCCATTTTACCCTTGAGTTTCATTAATTTCCCCTAAGTACTAAAGGCACTTACAAAGTTAGAGGGACTCAGAGCATTTCTCTGACTTTTGGAGGGACCGAACCCTCTTCCCAATAATTTGGAATACCTAAAGTACTTAAATCCCCTTCCTCAACAATTGCCCCTTCATAAAGTCACTCACTCCCTTTATAAAGCTTTTCCGAAGTAAAATATTATTTTACTTAGGGAAATTAAAACATTCTCCATATAAACCCTCATATTCATTTAGCCTAAGTTATAAATGTTATATGATGAAATATACTTTCGGAAACATTTTATCTTAGTGCATGTTGAATTTCCACAAAGTCATATTAACTTTTAGCTTGTATTGTTTAACTCCCAAAAATAAAACACCCATTATCCGTATTATTATTAAAAACCCAATAAATTATATATCCTTCCCTTGGTTGCAAAATAACCATAATACCACTGATAATTGGGATTAATTAGTTAAACCGCAACTAATTAAGAACCCCGACCTCGCCATGTTAAATAAGGATTAATTAGTCACCAGGATTAATTAATAACTCAGTGACCAATCAGATCGCCCCCGATATGAGTAACTCCTTCAATTAATATCGAGCCCACCCTCTGTTATCCACCAGTCACTTCATCACCCCGACCACCATCTAATCAGATCCCTCAGATCAGATGGCTATGGCTTATATCGCTTGGGCCTTTTGGTCGATTTTAGCATGCGATGTGAGCAGTTTCCCAAATAGTGCCAATGCTATGTGTCGAAAGATGTGTGGAATCGTGCGATCCTCCCTAAAAACCACTTCCCTACCAGAAGTGGTGTGATGAAACTCACTTACTGCCTCCCATAAGCGATAAAACGTCCTGTCATTCAATTGATACCAACTATCACTTTCGTTAACCCACCAATATCAACCATTTACCCGTTTAAACACGGAAACCCCAATTTTGCTCGTTTTCACTTGAGTGTGCCGTAAAACCCTTTGTAACCCATTTGTGCCACCTGAAGTCTCTGTTAACTGATTCAAGCATGATTTACCTCTAGAAAAGCATTCTGGGTTCACTCCACAGACCTCTCAAGCTCAAATGAAACCTTTCCGACCTCACTTGCAAATCAATGCTTTTTTAATAGTTTGTTTTGTTTTACAAGTGATCAGAAGACCACATCCTTGGATAAAAAATATTAATACTAGTCATAAGACCTATTTACTCCAAGATTGTTATCAGGTCTTTTCAAACAGAGATGGAAGATAAAGCATACAGTAAAAATACAAGCAAAGGAAACATGAAATTAGACGATTTACTATTGAAACAGAGAGTAAAAACCTAAAATACACATTGAAGGTAAAAGGACACAGTAAAGAACACTCAAAGTGTATTAGGGTTAAAGAGTATTAGATTGAAGACCAAGTCAAGCAAATCAGCTAGCATGAAGATAAACAGTGGGGAAGACACTTACAAAACAGCGTATACAAATTCATGTCAAAGTGAAGATAGATGAAAAAACAAAGCGGTAAAAGTAAAAAGTAAACAGTAAACAGTAAAAGTAAATATGAAGACATTAAGGTTAAACAAAGATGAAAACAATTTCACTAGATACAATGAAGTTTATCCGAAGTGAAAGTGAAAAACAATTAAAAGAAATTCAAGGTTAAAAGATGAAATCAGAGCACAAATGGTACATTCTTAAGAAATCTCCTGTTTGAGTCATAGTTTTGCAGAAACTATTGTGGACAATCCAAGAATTATTTTGAGAAACTAGAGGAGGTTTTTGTTGCTAAAAATCTAATCTAAAAAAACCATCTCACTTTTTACACTGGTATTAACAAAAGGGAGATAAATGCATGTCTTCACAGCCTATTTTTCAGTTTGTGCAAAGTCCTATTTTTGACATCATATTGCATAGAATATTGTGAACAGTTGGAGCTGAATTTTGGGAACCGGAGAGAGGTTTATCTGAACAACGATCCTATATACAAAACCCACTTTCACTTTTTACATATCTATCATTTATTGAGATATCAAAACATATCATTGGACCCTATGTTTGCAGAATTTCTGGGGCATAATGCACAAAGGAAGGATGTTGTTAGTGACTAGAATGCCTCATCATCAACTAAGAGTTGCTACCAAATTTGACTTTCTCTTATTTTTCACCATAAATCCATAGAAATAGTGCCAAATAGATTCATTACCTTTGAGTGTCCTTTATATAAGTTCTATTAATGTAAACAGTTGGAGATATTTGTGAAACTAATCTTAATATTTTTTTCAAGATATGTCAATTTACAATTAGTATAAATACTTCTCCATTTGAAGTATTTTGGGTGGATTCTTAGAAATTTCTATAGACTTATTATTTTGGGAAAGGAAAGTTGTTGAGAAAATCTTGTATGGATGGTTGGATGAAGAAATAAAGAAAAGGACTTTTTACATGATTCATTTGTCAAACTTTGGGCAAATAAGTATTCTATATCTCATGTGTTACTGTTTTCTTGTTTAATATTTCACTTGTGTTTCATATCTGAATATTAAAATGAAAAAGTATACTTTAGAAAGTGCTTAAGTGCAATCCGTCTTTAAAATCGTTTTTATTCTAAATGTTTTCTTCTAAGCTATCATAGACAAAGAATTCTTAACTTCTCCTACTTCTTAGTTTATCATTGTGGTCATTTAATAAGAAATTCTTAATTGTTTTTTATTGGTGATCACCAAATTTCCCTCCTCTTAAAACATGTTGAAGGATTCTTAATTTCCCTTCTTCCCTTTTAAGTCTATTCCATCCTTTTAAATCACCATTTGTTCCTTGTTTAGCTATCTTGCCCTATGGAGCCACCCTTTGCTGAAAAACCTGATCCAGTTAAGCCATCTTCATTGGACTCCATAGCGCAATGGCCTGAAATATCGTATTCTATCCATATGTTCTTGAATTCCACCACCAAATACAATCAAAACCCCCAAGCTGTCATAAATAGCCTAATATCCCATAAACAAAGCTAAATCCTAAAGAGAGAGCCCTCTCTGAGTATAGATTAGCTAGATTTTGTACATAAACGTTGGTTTGTGGTTACCTCAGAAATTTCTTTCTTTAACCTTGAGAAAAATCTGAGTGATAACAATTGGTACAATATTTGACACCCAATCTATAAGAGGGATTGGATAAATAAATCTAGCTTTGATAATTTTTCAACTTCCCCCTTAATGGCAGCCGCTTTTCTATGGTGCACTTGACGAAGTCATTGTCGAACAGACTTCGCGCTAGGATAAGTTGCAATCTCTTTCATGACTATACTTGGGTCAATTCAGGGCATTTCTTCATATGACCATGCAAAAACGTCTCGAAATGCTTGAAAATACAATTATAGAGCTTGATATCATCAGGAGAACAAGTCACCCCAATATGAACATTTGCAATGATACCTGAATTAATAGAAATTTTAATGGGCATTATTACAGCAATATTGTTTCCTTTCAACCAACTTCATGAGTCATAATAGGCATTTGAGGTGGTTGGGTCAAGCAATGTGAAGAGAACTTCTCAATATAGGTAGACATGACTGTTGGGCCATGCAAGAATGACGAACGATGATAAGTATCATTGCATGGTTCTTCCTCCAGAGACATTATTTCCATGATATTCTCGTCAGAGGGAAAAGTCTCGGTTAAGGGATCGAGGGAAACTGAAGAACCAAGCCACGAGGATTGAGAATACGTTTCAAGAGATGCACTCGAAACAGTATGATTAATAGGTACCGAAGTTGAAGTCAAAACAATCTCCACATAATTGATCTCAGCACGGCTTAACGACATGACGTCACCCTATATATCAAAAAGATCAGGAGAGGGAATGACCCAAGGATCAGACTTAACCAAGATCATATTGACTGAGGCAACATGTGGAGGTGGGAGAGGAAATATACCCATCAAGGTGGGATCTTTAAAATGTTGAGCCCCCACACTCTCATAAGGAGTACTGGTGTTCTTCACGTATGGAACATTGCCATTCGAGGAAGAAGAAGCGAAGAAAGATAAATGGTTGACTATGATAATTTTCACTTGATGGGGAAAACAAAGCACATAGAATAGAGAAGAGGCCACACCATGCATAGCATGGGCCCAACTCCATCCTAGTAGAATATTATAATTAAGATTTGTATCCACAACTTCTACTTTGACATGTACTGCCTTGCCTTCCAAGGTAATGGTAAGATTCAGAAGGACCCCAAATGGTTGAGAATCATGCCTATCGAAGGCTTCCAAAGTGTTAGGTGATTGGTTCAAGGTAGGAGAACCAATTTCCTTCCAACAAGAGACAAACATGATGCAGGTGGAAGCACCTTCATCAATGACGGTCCTATGAATTTTCTTCTCATTAATGATCACCTAAATGAGAAAGGAAATCTGATGAGGCAAGCACAAAACGTGGTTGTCTACATCAAAACAAATGAGATCGGAGTCAGATGGATCAATACCTCCAATAGCTGACAACAACACTTTCCATTGAGAAGGACATCTTTGAAGGACCTCGAGAGTAGACATAAATGATGGCGCTTGATTCAAATCCTCAACAATGTTATAATGTTGAGTGGCCCGAGCGTTCAGATTGTATGAGGACTTACACAGCACACCTCGAGAGCATGGTTGAATTGTGGAATCAGGATTCGGTCGCTCTATATGGAGAGGACTAGAGGAAGACAAGATGAAGGAAGAAGGGGCACCTTCTTTCTCTTTCCCTACTATCAGGGTAGGTGTTTGATAATTTTTCGATATGGTAGCCACATTTATAAATGTACTCATCATAAACTCTTGGGAACCTAGGGAAGCAGAAGACTGTGGCTAGTCTACCATTTGAGTTTGCTATGATAGAAAGTGCTCTTTCAAGACAGTTGGGGTCCCTTTAAGCAAGTGACTAACTTCAGACCATTGAGGACAATATTTAGTATAGTGATCATCCTCACAGATGAGGCATGGATACTTGGGATTTCTTTGAGAAGCATCACCAACAGACAACTTAGGAGGGCCCTGTTTTGGGGCATTGGCTTTAGACTTGACTTTTCCTTTATTTCTACCTTTAGAGGATTTATCCGTTGTGGTAGACTGGACAACGTTGACCTCAGAGGTTTTACCACGACCAGGTGAATTTTGAGAGGGATCATTGGGACTAGTGTTTGAGACCTCCTTTTGCTTGGAAGAAGATTTTGCGGGGATCTAAGACACATAATCAATCAATCCATCAATGGGTGGGGTAGCCCAAGACTTCGAAGCTGTTATATTGGATAATGGTCTTGGATCATCGGGTAACATATCATATAACATGCCAGATTGTGAGTAGACAAGGTCTAAATACTGGGCACAAGTGATGGCTTTCTCCTCAGTGACATAGCCATGCATATTTATGTCCTCAAAAATTTTGATAACGAATGACTTGGTAAACCATTCGGTCAACTAATGATCATAAATTTCAAACTTGGTCAAGCGATGTCAATGCCTCCATTCATGGATGTGATCGGAGATATGGGTCGTAGTGTCTTTCTTAAGAGACATAAGTAGATGGGTGCAAGTTTCATAGCAAGTTGGAAGATGAAAATGTGTGAGGAAGTCCATATCGAGAGTGTTAAATTAATTGTAGGTACATCGAGGTAATTTGATGTACCACTTGGCTATGGCAGCTGTGAGAGTTCATTGAAAAAGTCGACGATGAATAGAATCGTCAACGTATGAATTAGAGGAGTACCATAGGTGGTATGTCATCATGTGGGCTTGTGGATCCTCCTTTGCTTTTCCATCAAACTTCAGACAATCTCTCGAAATCTTGGATGGAACTGGAGGCGAGTATGGAGAATGAACAATGGGATCATTCATGAGTTTAGAGACATCTAGTAGCTCTAATGGGCCCGGATTGCAAAACCCATCTTTGTTGGTAAGGATTTTGTTCCCACAGTGGAGGATTTTGTCCATATGGAATTTGATTTGCCCCCACTGTAGGTTACCTTGCCCGTAGGGAGGAATATGACCTCGATAGCCTTGATACTATGTGGCCATAGGCTTCTGATAAGAAACATATGGGTTAAAAGGTTATTGAGCATGTTGGCCTTGGACATATGGATTTTGCACCTCCTTCCCCTGGACATAAGGGTGTTGAACCTACTTCCCCTGGACATAAATATTTTGCACATGTTTCCCTTGGAGATAAGGATTCTGAACCTATTTCCCTTGGACATAGGGATTTTGAGACTGTTGTTGCGGGACTTAACCTTGGCCTTGCAAAGGTTGACCCTGTTGATATGAATAGAAGGGTTATTGCTGCCTAGGTTGACCTTGTTGCTACAAGAGTTGACCTTGTTGCTGCAAGGGTTAGCCTTGTTGTTGTAAAGGTTGTCCCTGTGGTTGTAGAGGGTTGACCTTACAAAGGAATAGGTTGGGAAGATTGGTGAACAAACTACGTCTATGCCTGCAAATTTTGTTGCGACTGTTGCAAGGATTGCCCCTGCGGTTGTTGTAGTTGTCTTTGCTACAGTATTATATAACCTTGCTGCTACAAAGATGGCCTTGTAGTTGTGAAGGTTGCCCTTGCTTTTGTAAGGGTTTCTCTTGCTGTGGCGAGGGTACTTGGACATTTCCTAGAGCAATACCTTCAAAGTTCTCGAATTGGATCTAGCCATATCCACCAGGCAAGATAGATGGACGAAGCTAAACATAGGGTCCAGCTTGAGGGACGTAAGAATGGTTTACCATCACTTGTGAACCATATGGAACATGAGGAGGTTGGAATGGACCCTGACCCACACACTGCTGTTGGTACTGGACGTTACTTAACCTAGACAAACCAGCAGGGCTTGGATGTTAGTATTAGACATTACTCGATCCAGAAGGACCAACAGAGTTCAGAATAGCACCATAAGAGGGCTCGATCATTCCAACCATCTGAGATTGTGAGCCACCCACATTGGTTGCGCTAGAAATCATGGAGATATTTCGATCTTGCCTCCTAAGCATTGGTACAACATGTCCACTTGCTAGAGGATTTGAAAAACTTACCGAGAGTTTACTCAATACCATTGGTTGAATCGGAAGAGTCGGTTGAAATGATGAAACGAGTGGATTCAGAACGGTGTGTTGCACTGAAACTGAAGTGACTGTAGTATGCACATTCAGTTGAGAGGTTGAGTTCTGAATGAACGGACGTGAGTTAGGCATAGCGCGAGACGACCATATAGGGTTATGATACAATGAAGAAGCACTAGGAGTGCCCAACAACAACTGATCTAGAGAGGTATAACCATGCGGTAATGAATGCCCACTATTCCAAGGGTAAATGCTAGTTAGAAAGCTTCACGTGTAATGGAAAACTTCAGGAGGAAATTCATATCATTGTTCATCAACAATGTGAGGAGTGTGTGTAGCAAAAACCTCTGAGTGACTCCATGAGGAGACTAGAATATTTCCTTATGATTCCATGGGTGGAAATAAATGACGATGGACAACCAAAGATGTTCAAGGGGATAATTCCAAATGGATACCCAATTGATCGTACGGACTATACAGATGCTGTAGTGATATCACAACAGGATTGAAGAAATGATTTGGAGGGAAAACAATGAGTCCTTGTTGACCTTTAGGGGTTGGAAAACTCTTGTGAGTCTGGATAAGATTATCTCAAGATTCCAGGCTAGATTCGTAAGGTAACCCAGTATCTGATGGAGGAGGATGAGATGACAAAGGTTGAATACTCAAAACAATTCCAAGTTCAACACCTTGATCCTCAAGTGACTGCGGGAATTCGAGAAGAGGCTCTTCAGATGATCTTTCAGATGGAGGAGTGGAAAAGGAACTAGGTGAACCTCATGGTTTTGCCACAATGAATTTGTCTCAAATAACAAGAGAGAAGAGGTTAATTTCAAGGCTTCTTCAAAATGTATTAAATGTATACTAATGATGTGGTCTAGAATATGATGTGATCTTTGGCAAATATTTTTTAAGACACTGAAACAGACTGGTGCCTTTTCATGTTTTAAGAGTCGAGAAAATGCAAAGATAACTCTATCGCTTTTTGTTTGAACAATTTTGAAAGGAAAAGTGCTCGATGATATTTTAAATTTAGGGAGTTAAAAATACCAAAACTACTGCTAAGGATAATCTAGGAAAACGGATTACCAGGTAACTGTGAACTGCAGAATTCCTCCCAACACATTGAGAAGTATGGGTAGGAAATCTCCTCTAATGTTGTGTTAAGTGTATCATGTTTACAAGGTGGCAGACTCAGTTTCCTGTGGATAAAGGATTACAAACCTAGTGGGGTCTCCCCTTATATACACGACAGTATAGGGAGCACAAGTCCGTACTAGTGTTGTCTAATGCCGAAGCGAACAACAACTACTAGGTTTAAAGATGTCGAAACACATGTCTAGCTAGAACTCTAAAATGTGAGTGTTAGGTTTCAAATGCGCCTTAGGTTAATTTAATACATTTTAAAGTTTATCTTGAAATTATGTCTCAGTTTGTAGCTCCTATCAATGTGAATCGAAAAAATTCTATATGTAGCTAGATGAGACAAAACCCTTTCAATTCAATGAATGTCTACACTAATGAGAGTAGAGAAAAAAATCAATGCAACAAACAAGCAACTAAAATCAAGATGACTCTTCACTACTTCGCTTTTTGAAAACAAAATAATGGAAAAATATTTCCACTTCCTATCTTCCTATAAAATGCACTTCAACTAGTCCTTTCAATGGTAAAAGAAGTTCATTTCTTTTCAATTGCAAAATGATGATGCAATTCTAGCTTTCAATGATGCCACTTAATGCAACATATCGATTCAACAAACTAGAATTATGTATTTTTCAATGGAATGATAGGATGAATCTCTCACATAAATACATCAATGAAAAATTTTCAAACAATGAACATTAATCATATGTAAAAGATGAAAAAGAGAACTCTTTCCAAACTAAACATTCAAAGACTCAATATAAACAAGATGAGCAATTGTAATCTATGCTTGAAAAGATACGTTCAACCAAGAAAAGAGCAAACAAAACTTTTCAAACTTGTTCAATTGAAACCAACTGTAGGAATTTACAGGGTAAGTTCATCAGACAGAACACCAAAGGACACTGCTCACAATCAGATCACAGATTAATACACCAGTATTATTGATGTGGTTAAAACCCTCAAAGAGGGAAACAATCCATGGCCTGAGCCAACATGGCCACTTCAGGAAATTTATTAATAAAAGAATGAAAATTTACATAAGCTTCTCTCATGAAGGGTTACCCTACAATGACCCTCCATGCTCTTTAAATAGAGATCATGGACCAATCAGTGTTAAGCCATGAATCAAGTGTCGGTAATACCGAGGAGAGAATGAACCATTGGATCACTACATATCGTGAGCGTCAGATTCTAAGTTACAAAAGTACATAGTAAAGAAACACACTTTACCTAACTCTACACTAGACCAAGTTATGCTTAACTACTTCCTATGTGTCAGAATATACCAACATCCCCCCTTAAGAAGAACTTGGGATGGGATTGAAGGATGTACAAATATGACACAATAGGAGAAGGAAGGAGGCACTAGAGCCTATCCCCTTAGTGACAACTTCCTGAACTCCAACCATAAATCAAAGTTTAGTAAACTTCGCATCTGTGAGAGCCTTTGTAAATATTTCTGCAACTTGATCATCTGTTGAACAATATTGCACTTCAAGGACATGGTCATGAACGAGCTTTTTGATGAAGTGCATGTGCAATTCAATGTTTTTTCTACGATGATGTTGGATTGGATCTTTGAATGGTTGAATGGCACTTTGATTATCACACCAAAATGTAGTCGGATGCTACTGCTGAAAGCCAAACTCTAACAGGATTTGACAAAGCCACAAGGCTTCCTTACTAGCTTCTACAACCGCATGATACTATGCTTTTGCTGAAGAAAGAGAAATGAAACTTTGTTTCTTGCAAGCCCATGTAATAGGTCCTGAACCAAGAGTGAACACATAACGTGCAATAGATTTCTGATCATCAGGGTCACCAGCCCAATCAGAATCAGTGAAACCAAGCAATAGAGGAGATGCTTCTGCACTGTAATGAATGCCAAACTAGACTATACCTCAAACATAATGAAGTATTCTTTTAGCTTCTTTCCAATGACTTCCATGGGGGTTTTGCATAAACCGAGCAATAAGGCCAACAACAAAGGGAAGATCAAGATGATTATGGGTCAAATACAAAAGTTTTCCTACAAGTTGACAGTATGAGGTAGCATGAACTTCAGGGGAAGTACAAGTGACTGAAAATTTGGCTCCAGAATAAAAGGGAGAAGGGGTTGGCTTACAGTCTTCCATGTGAAAATGGCATAGAAGATCACAAGCATACTTGGAATGGGAAATGTTGGCAATACTACATGCACTTAAGAAATTGCGACCCTACCTAATGGGAAGACACTTCAAGGTAAAAACGGATCATGGTAGCCTTAAATACTTTTTAGAACAAAGATTATCCTCTGAAGAGCAACAAAAGTGGGTCACAAAGATGTTGTGTTATGACTTTGAAATAATTTACAAGAAAGGGAAGAAAAATGTGGTGGCAGATGCACTCTCAAGAAAGGATGAGGATGTGGAAGCATTGTTGTGCGCCATTTCTATTATCCAACCAGATTGGATAAATGAAGCAGGGGAGGAATGGAAGA
>APFE031283826.1:0-22704 GCA_000404065.3 Pinus taeda | reverse complement strand
AGTCTATAATACCTTTTGTTTAATAAATCTTCAACTGAGGTCACTCATAGGGTGATTATCAGATCAGTTTCTTATTGGAGGTTTTTTCTGTTGATTTTCCCATTGATTTTTCCTATCCATGATATCTAATCTATCCATGATTATTTCTAAACTTTTAGCTAAAACATATACTTTTCCATCTGAAGTTGAAGCTTCTTCTTTAAATGGAACTTTCTTTTCATTCCTCATTCGTGATTTCCTAGCTAACAAGTTGGCTTCTACACTGACAACATTACTCTGCATTTGCTCAAAGGTTTCAGAATTTCTCTCCCTGAGCTGGTATGACATATTAGCATCAAAACCATCAGGGAACTTAATAAATGCTAAGTCAAGTGGGGGCTTAATGTTAGCTGGAATTGCATTATAGATATTATTAAACCTGGTGCAATAGTCCTAAATTGACTCGTTGGGATTTCTCGTAATATTGTCATATTCAGAAAGTATCTCTAAGGGCTTCTTTTTTCTTTCCCACCTATCTATGAATAACCTTCGAAATTTTGCTAAGACTGCAATATGGTTGGCAGGAAAGGCTTTGAACCATTTCTTTACATCACCAGTTAAGGTTTGGGCAAAGAGTCTCATTTGGACGTCTGCCTCATCTATTTCATGTAATTCAAAAAATTCTGACATCTTGTTTACATGCTGATGGGCAGTGTAATGACCAGTAGCATCAAACAAGAAAATATATCTGATAATCTACAGGCATGGAATGAAGTTGGGTATTTAGGACAAGAGGAGCATATCTGTTTCCCATTGTTGTGATTGTGGTTTGACTGGGGAGTAAAGTTGAGGTGGTTGAATAATGGCTTGAAACTGATGCATGTGAACTAGATGATGATGAATTGGTACTTATAGGTTGGTGTGGAAGTGTAGGTATAAATGGTGGGGATGAATGTACTTTTGAAGGTATTATTCTGGGAGTTGAAGGAAAAAATGGTGAGCTCAAACTAAAAGACAATTGTTCAGAAAGCTCAGGGGTGGCAACAGTATTAATGGATGATTGAGGAGTTCTCAAAATGTATTCATCTATTGATTGATTTGCCTGTTGAACTTCAAGATCAACAACAAAATAGGGGTCTAGAATAGTTTCATCTATTGCAGTTTTAGATTTTGTTCTAAATAATGATAAGTCAAATGGCACATCAAAGGGAAGTTCTTCCAAAAATAACCACTCATCAGGACATGAATTAGCTTTAACTAATGGTATGTAAACAACCTGAGTTTCTTCTTTTTTGGATTTCCTTGAAATTAGGTTAGGATTACCAACTGCTAGGGCACGGTTTGGGTCTGCATTAGCCCTAGTAAAATGAGTCTTCCTAGAAGCCATAATTTCAAAATTTTTAATTGCTTTTGTGAGATCTTGCAAAATAACTTCTAATAAATCACTTTAAGCGGCTCAAAATATAGATGTAAAATTTCTTAAAGCTTTGTTAGGACTTGAGGATCGAAGTCCCCAGTATGGTCACCACTATGTTATCTCTCAGTATTTTCTCTAGAATTTATTGGAACAAAGAAAATGGTCGAGGTAACTACTAACTGACTTTGGAGCATAGGTTCTAGCCAAACTAGGCTCAGAGAGGGCTCTCTCTATATGATTTAGCTTTGTTTGTTGGGATTTTAGGCTAGTTATGGATTACTTAAGGGGTTTTCATTTGTTTTAGATTGGGTGGTGGGATCTCTTTAAAAAAATAGGTAAATCGATGTTGTTCAGACCATTGGGCTATGGAATCAAGAGATAAGGAAGTAGGGCTAGATGAACTCAGTAAAGGAGATTTTCCAAGGGCAAGGTAGCAGAGTATACTTCAAATGTTTGATATAGAGAGGTGGAAGGTTTTCACTCGGGGAAGGAGAGCAGTTAAGGATTCTCTACATGTCCGCCTATAGCTTAAATTCCTTGAAACCAATTTTTCAAACCAATCTTATGCAAAATTTAAAAAAAAACTACACATCTTTTTTTCACTTTGTAAGAGCTTGATATTGAATCTGTTGTATATCTGCAACTACAGATCTCGAATATTTGAAATCTTGTCCTGTGGTGTCCCTTTGAGTCCTATTTCTAACCTCGCAAGTCTGATCAAGGTTAGATTCTCCAAGGAATAGTTATGCCAAATCTCCCACGGTGACCTGATTATAGACTAGTTCAGTAGAGCGAACTTGTACGATGTACAACATGTCACTGTTTCGATCTTAGTAATTGAAACTGATACACAGAAAACTACAGGCCGTCCTATTTCTGAAAATTCTTACGAAATTTCAATCTGATGCTCAAAACAAAAGTTATGACAAGTTTCCCTAGGTCATTTGTTTGGAATGTAATTCGGGAGCCTGCAAAAACCCTAACTTCCTGAGATCATATCTCCGTAAATATAGTGAGACAAGCTCTAAAATTCGCACCTGAAGTTTAGAGTGCTTGTGGCTCAAATGGGGTTTTTTTAGCTTTTAAAACATCGTAGAAACAAAGTTATAATGAAAATTCCATGATGACCTGTTTGGAGCAGTGAATCCCTAGAATCCAAAGCTCTCATACCAAATGTTAGGAAACTAGCTCACAAAAAGATAGAAAATATAGATCAACACCTTATAAATCAGCCTCTTCGTGGGGGCAACCTCCTTTACATTACACAAATGAAAAATTCATGGATGATACAAATGACTAAACCTCCCTTCAATATATAAGAGTCTAAGGGGTCACAATATAATCAAGCTGACATAACAATAATAACATAAAGGCACAAAAATAACAATAGTGGGTTTCTATGGGGCATACTAATAAAAATATGGGGACAATAAGGGCACAATAATAAAAATAAGGGATACATTGACAATACTAATGGTGGAATCACTAGTATTATAGGGGCCTAACAGGATTTTTACGCTCTCCACCATCTTCGCCAACTTTTTTCCCTTATTGAGATCATTTATCTCTACCGAGAGGAATTTTGGGCATCAAAGTGCCATTAACCCCTCCGAACAGGCAACCACCATCAACCCAAGGCCTTCTGGGCTTTCACAACTATCTAGCATGTTAAATTTCTGTCTTTAGCACTCTTTCCCATAACAATTTACATAATGAAGCATATGAACATTATCATTAACAAAATAAACATGCATGTACACCATGCATTGACACCTAACCCTCAACATGGTTCCATAATATCTAGATTGATAGAAAACATAACTAACATACATGTTGTATACATTCTAATTTTCCAAGTAACACAATTATGCATATCATATAACATTATACTTTCTCATTTATGGTTGTAATATGGTTTTACCTTCACAGGTTTTCTTGTGGCCATTAAACTACCACTACTTAATCCCATCAGCAACGTTATTCATAAATATGCATTATTTATAAGTATTCACTTGGTCACTAAGCTACCACTACTTAATCCCATCAACAACATTAGTCATAAATATTCATTATTTAACAAGTATTCACTTTCTGAATCATTTCGAATTTCCACAGTGTTATTAACAGACCGATAAATGAAGTAACTACAATTCAAGTAATTAAATCAAATTCAATTCATTCATATAAGTTTTATTAGTTAGTCGCAAAACACTAACCAATCACAACTACGAACCATCTTAATGCAACCATGAGAAAACTTAATCAACAACTAGTTATTACAATCAAGTCTCACTACTTGATTCATTGTTTATTTTCAATATCTAAAGGGGTTCTTCCAATGTCCTTTTAAAACACTCTATTGTCTTATTCAAGGATGTCCCCCATATTTACATTCATGCATTCACTCATTAAAAGCAGTGCATGTAACTTTCATGTTCATTAAGTCTATCATTAATTTTTCCATATTTGCAAAAGTTGGTAGTTAATTGTCACTTTCTTTAGTGAGTGTTTAGGATTGTTCATAAGTCTGACAAAGGTTTTATTATCTTTTATCCTCATCAAGATTCAAATGTCATGAACATAGTTTTGTAGCAAACATACTACTCCTTGCAGTTATAAACATGAATCACACATATCATGTCAAAAATAGTGTACTGCATATATTAATATGTAGGTTGTTAGACTCATACCTGAGTTGATGCTCACTAGTAGCATACCTCGATTTCCTTTCTACTTAAAAATTCCCAAATGCGTTAGTGTTGCAACCTTTATCTCTGATACCACTTGTAACATACCCCGGTAACCTCACATAAAAATGCAGGGAGCTAGATTTTTTTTTACACAAATTACCCACAAGTAATTATCCAAATCATTATTCCAAATTCCTCATTAACCATTAGACAGAGTGTTCATTAGTACATAAAGTAACTTTCAATAGAAGACAGTAAGTTGCATAACCATTAACAACCATTGTTGTAGTACTATTGTAGTATATTTAATAAATTGTTTGATGAACCTTGCATCCATTTCATGATTTTGTTAATCAGATTAATTAATCACATACTTGACGTTATGAATATCACATTAGATAAGGAATCAACATCATTAAAGAGACACAATAATCAATCACATCATTGAACACCGATATACCCTGGAAAAGCTGTAAGTATTCTTGCCCATGAGAATATTTCAGAAATTACCCTCTTTAATCTATATTCACTTCCACGAAAATGACTACGAAATCCATTTTCAAGAAAAGAGCATGCATTGTATCTTTTCTTACATAAAAGGCATATGCAATGTCATATAAAGACAAGAAAGCTTACTTATCTTTTAACGCTGCAACAATCTATATGGTAATAACAATCTTTATCTACATGTAGTAATATATTTTCTTTTTACTATATATATATATATATTCATAAATCTATGATAATTGCTTAGTTTTTCCATGCAAAACGCAACAACATGATATTTTCGAAAAATCTAAAGAAACGATTTATTCTTCTCCATAAAGAATGGATTTACTTATCTATTAGTATAATATATTTGGATAATCTCTTGCGGACAAGAGAAACACAATGGCTTTCAATAGTCCATGGTTTGGAAGGTTGCTAGCGATTTACAACTATTTCTTTACCCACTATGAAGAGGAGATTGAGGCCAGTGAAGAGTATCTATCGCCAAGCTACTACCCACTATGAAGAGGTGATTGAGGCCAACAAAGAGTATCTATCGCCAAGCTACTAAGCTTAGAGTGATTGTCTTTCCCTGATCTCTACGCTTAGAGTGATTGTCTTTCCCTCATCTTTTCTTTGTGAAGGTATTTAGCAATGAAATCTACAAGAATATAGAGCATAATTGCGTGGCTACCAAGGAAAAAGGTTGAATATTAATGGCTGCTGCAATAACTACAAGAGTATAGAGCATCATGCCGTGGCTACCAATGAAAAAGGGGGAATATTAATGGCGGCTACAACTAGGGCCTTTTTGTTGAGCTTATAAAATGAGTCCAAGTACCAAACTTCATGAGTTGTGACTATATGTTTCTTAAATTATTTTTCCCCCATCCACTAGAAGGAAAGAAAACCATTTAACTTGCTCACACTACTCCAATCATTTCTTGGAACCCACAATAGTAGTTACAAGTCATTCCATAACTACTTGATTCAAAACTTCAACCAGTTAAATAATAATATTCTGTAATTACATGAGTTTGGGTAAATATATTACATTTGATCACCATCTATCCAAGACCCATATAAATTAAAAAATAAATAAATTATTTTTAATATAAAATAAAAATGCATTTTAAAAAAATAAGAAAAATAAAATAATTTAAAACTTAAACCTTTTATTTAAAACTAAAACTTTATTATTATTAAAAAAGTATTTTGAAAACTCAATTACTTATACATTTCTTAATAAATCCTAAATTATTAATTCAATGCATGCATTACATATATTATTTATTCGGTTCATTGAATTCAAATTCTTGATGCCTACATGAAAGACCAACATAAATGAGTGTTCAATAGATCTTTCATTAGATCTTGAAACGATCCAGTATACTCTTTCCCTTTAATTCCTGGTTCCAGAAAGCTCCTTCAAACTCTTCAAACTTGTATCCTCTATACACAGCCGGCTGATGTTCATCCACCATGCTAGTTGCAGGGGCAATAAAAGCATCGTGTCCAGGAGAATAAAAAGTGGGAATTGATATGCGTGCACTCTGCTTATTCGTTATTACTCGATGATCCACGCTCTTAAATTTCCCATTGCTCACAACCTAATACAATTCAAATCACACACAACACAAATTGAATGATTAGTATCAAATTCTTGCACAATGAGAGAAAATAACTTAACTTTATAGATCTGCGCATTCTTTCTCACCTGCAGCTGATCTCCCAAATTGACCACAAACGCGTCAGCTATGGGTTCTACAGAAGCCCACTTTCCATTTCTGAATACTTGCAGGCCACTGACATTATCGCTTTGCATTAACACAGTGATGGCACTTGCATCTGAATGGCTTGCTGCACCAATAGTAAGATCTGGGTTTGGGCATGGAGGATAATAATTTATACTCATCATATGGCTATGTTTTCCAAGAATTTTATTCAAGTAATTGGAATCTAGCCCCAGAGCTTCTGAAATTGCAGCCAGCAACCTTAATATCAGTGCTCTCAGCTCACCAGAGTACTTGCCCGCAATTTCTCTGTAACAAAACTCAGGTCAAAACAGCTAAACTTTTCCATGGTGGGTTAAGATGAATCTTTTCTAGTGTTCTGTCTTAGATATTTTATAACAGATAAAGGTTTGCTGATTACCTGTAGGCTGCTGGTTTTTCAGGCCAAGAGCCGATGACTTCTTCTAGAGGATGACAAGGGTGAGTGAGATAGTCCAACCAGTTGAGAACCTTGTCTTTGTTAAGATTGAAGCTGGTAGAAAGCCGGGCTAGCTTCTTTATGTCTTCTGAGTAGAGACATGCTCGGTCTTCGACGGGCATTTCGAAGAACTCTTTGGCTATCCCCATCATGCTTTCCATGACATTCTTTGGCACGCCATGGTTCACTATCTGATATCAATAAAAAATTAGTCAATCGGATATGAAACTTGACACAGAAACTATATTATATTAATACCAGCATACCAATAGAGATGTATAGACTCAATAGTCTGCACATTCAACCAAAAGTTTAAGTATTTGAGGGGAGGTAGAAACCTGGAAGAAACCATCCTCTTCGCATGCAAGTCGGATTTGATGGACTACTGTTGCTCTGTTAGGGCCATCGAGGTCTTTTAGGTCTATCACAGGGATGCTCTCAGAGTAAGAGATCTGAGACACCTGTAGGCGTTCATGGGGAGGCAGGATATATCTTTCCTGCACCTCCAGGTTGTTTGTTCCATTGGATATGAGATTCTGAATGGCACTACTCAGCTGTTGGGTCTGCGCATCCATTGTAGAAGACATCTTGGTCCAATATGTGTGCTACGGGAATTTATAGAGTACAACAATATTACTTTTCTGGCAATATTAGATAACAATCCACCAATCCTTCTGCGCCAACGTTGACGACAAAGTACCCAATTCTGCGCCACCGTTGACGACGAACTACCCACTTCTGCGCCACAGATGAATTTAGAGCGCTGACGATGGAAGAGTTGGTCCGTGCATTCAAATAAGGCGCACATTCGTATTTGTTAGAGTTATAAACACATTCTATTATATAAAGTTATAAACACATTCCAGAACGAGGAAACCTATTTGTTAAAGTCCATGCAGACCTGAACAGCAAGTTTGAATTTAGAGCGCCTGACGACGGAGTTTTTAGGGGATGCGAATCACGCTTTCGAATATTTTGAAATCGGATTTGTTAACACATTCAAGAACGAGGATTGGATTTAGAGCGCCTGACGACGGAGTTTTGTCCAATATAGTCCACGACCGAGGAAACCTATTTATTAGATTTGTTAACACATTCAAGAACGAGGATTAAATTTAGATCGCCTGACGACGGAGTTTTGTCGGCATGCGAGGCACACTTTTGACATTGGTTTTTGATAAAGGCCGTTTCACAGCACGAGTGACTTCATCGTTCATCTCACCTTTTAAAGCAACTTTACTCGGTAAACGAATCATTTTTTCCATTTCTTTTTTATTTATTTGTAATTTTTTAAAAGATAATGGAAAAGTGAAACAACGATAATATGCTTTTTAATTAAAGAATTGATCGAGTTTTATGATTTTTAATTTAATTTTTTAATTAAAGAATTTATTGACTTTTATGATTTTTAATTTAATTTTTTAATTATAGAATTTATTGATTTTTAATGATTTGTACAGACACTTTTTATATTTATATATATCTATATATGTATGAAGGGTGGGTAAAAAAATGGTGGCCAAAATATAATGAGAGTAGAATGAAAGAAATATGGGGTGAAATTATATTTTTTTATTACGTAAGATTATAGGAATTATTTGTTTGTATAGAGAAATTTTTGGAGAAATCACATCGAAGATTTTGGTTCTATGTCTTTTTAGCTCTATAGTTAATGGTCTTCCCGCTGACATGTACAGTTTTGCTATCTATAGGCTTGGTCTTTTTGATGTCTCAAAGGGTTTATCCTATTTCTGCTCCATGGTTTACCATTCTATGTCAGGCTTCTATGGCTGGTTTATGCATCATTGTAATGGTCTTTTCCCAAGTTTGGGATGGCTCAGTCTCTCCGGAAAGCAAGCATTCTTATGCTCTTGTCTGAGGCCTCTGCCTCTTTGTAACTTTATTTTCATTTTCTCTTAATAGAATTAGTCTTTACTTAGAAAAAAAAAGATTAACTATATAAATCTATATATATTCTATGCATAATTAAAGTTTAACATTTAATAAAAAGAAATTCTAATATTACTAAAACATTAGTATAAATAAAAATAATGTTGATAGTTATATTATTTATTATTAAACCAATAAAAAAAGATTAAATATATAAATCTAAATACATTCTATTGTATAAAAAAGAGATTATAATATCTAAAACATCAGTATAAATAAAATAATGCTGAAAATGATAAATATTATTGATAATTAAATATTATTCGACAAAAAGTAAAGAAAAAAACCCTAGACAAAGAAGGAGAAAACTAAGAAGAGAGGGCAGGAATCCAACAACTCCTAATTTTCTAGCCGTCGTCCCTATTAATATTACTAGAATACCTCTCAATTTTTATGGCTTCCCTAAACTTCTAATGGTGGAAATGAGAAAACTTAGCGATAACCTTAGCCTCCTCAATGCATATATGATGCTTGGTCTTCTCTGCATGTTCGGCTAAAGCTGAAGATTTGGTCCTCCGATGCTTGATATCAGCAACATGTTCCTTGATCCTCTAGTTAATAGAACAACCGGTTTCATCGATGTATGAGGTTCCACAAGAACAAGGGATGATATAAACACCTTTCATATCCATAAGGTTTACACGGTCTTTAACAGACTTAAGGGAACTTCTAATGGTGCTAAGGACCATTGCGTCCCTCACCACCACCTCCACAACTAACTCTATTATTTTTAATATAATTTTCATGTGGAGTTTTGCCAAATTCCAACACAGATGGCAAGAAATTGTTATTTCTAAGTCCCCTTCCTCCACACAAAGCAATTCAATTGTTTCAAAGGAAGTCTTCCCATCTCCCGTGAGGAATTCATGTATCTTACTTTAGAGGTAAATCATTATACCACACAACAACTCAATATGTCAAAATGAAAGCAAATATTTCAACACAACAACTTCTTCAAGCACCAGGGACTTAGGTGGCTAGTATAATTTATGCCAAAGAATTATATAGGGTATATACAATAAAGTAAGAAAGTGATATTGTGGGGGAGAATTATATAGGGTATACAATAAAGTAAGAAAGTGATAAAGACAAAGGAGGAGGAGGAAAACATAGCTCTAGCATCGAAGGGACAACATAAGACGAAGTGAAAGAAGGACATTTCAAAGGTGAAATGTTTCAATTGTGGTGAGATGAGCCATTATGCATCCCACTGTCCTTTGAATAAAAAGAATAAGGATGAGAAACATGATCCTAAGGCTACTTCAATAAAGATTGATGAAGATGAGTTTTCCATGAGTGCCCTTGCATCTCCAGGAGGGAGATGGGGTGATATTGAGCATTAGTCGGGAGGACTACATGTGGGCAGGATCCTTGAGGAGTCCACCTCTTGGATCAATTCTTTACTGCAGGAGCCCAAAATTCAGCAGAAGCGAGATAAAGTTAGTGTCAGATGATGTAGTGGATTGTTTAGAGGATAGATGTAGTAGCCTGAGACCAAGAGCTAATCAGCATAGAGCAAGTTTGGCAGTAGTGCAGTTGGAACAGTGCAAAAGTTAGCAGTAGCGCAGAAGATTCAGAGGGTCAAATACTAGAGAAGTATGATTCCAACATCCATGGTATTATGTTGAACACATTTAAGTTCAACTAATTTTGGATTTTTTTTAGTTGCTTCTCTTAGCAACTGAGTTGTAGTATGGATGTAGTGTTAGTAATGGCAGTGCTAGCAGCATAATAGATGCAACATTTGAGAGGAAGTTGTAGTACATATGCAAAAGTGGCAGTGGCAGTGTCATGGACAACAATACAGTAGTAACATTAGCACAATGTTGGTGGTAGCAATAGTGAAAAAGGAGGTGCTTCAAAAATAGAGCATCATGCACGTGGATATTGTTTCTAGAGAACTTTCCTCGTTGAGGGAGTGCTAGTTTTTGGTAGCATTGGAAGTGCTATAGGCTTGAAAATTGGTGGAGAGGCTAAGGCACATGAGTTCCAAAGAACCTAAAAACCATTTGGTGAAATTCCACTCAGATTATATTTTATTAAAATAAATATTAATGGGTATTAATCAAAATATGGGTGAGAATGATCTAGAAGGAAGATCAAGTGATGTTTTAATCTTATCAATTGACTAGAGACTTAATCTTTGTCGTTGATGTCTCAACAGGAAAAGTGTAAGACGGAGGCTTGGGTTTCATTTGGAAACACACACATAGAGAACGAATTGATCTAGAGTTTGATTTCTGGGGCTAGGAAGCTGAGAAATTCAAACTAGGTGATCACTCTGCAGTAGAGGGGCAGTGATAATCTAGGAGAAGGAATTTTCAGAGAATATTGACAGAGAGGTGGAGAGAAATTACAGAGAGGCAGCATAGTAGTCGGGAGTGTTAACGTTGGGCCAGTCTAGGTCCACGGAGTCTTGATGCGGAGCCAAAAAGGACTATGCAGAGGGAAAATTTGTCTGTCACGTAGAAGCCAGAACTGTAGGAAACAATCGGAACTACTAGGAATTGCCAGAATAGATGGGATAGCTGACATAGAGTGCAAAGGAGCTGATGCAGTGCTAGCGCAGAAGTAGTCGAGGTTAGCCAGTCTTGTGCCGGATCAGCAGAAATTCTGTAGGGTGGAGTGAGGTAAAACTCAATCATATTTTCTACCAGTATTATCTCTATAAAGGATTTCTATATGAGCGTCTTAGATTTGTATTCATATATTTCTCTTGCATAATAATAAACCCTCAGAACCGTGGCACCAATTTTCTCGCATTGGGTTTTTATGGGGACTATTGTGTCCAAAAATAAGTGTGTCTTATGTATCTTGTTCTTTGCTCTATTTTCTATTTCATGAGATCAAATATTTAATTAGTGTAGGTTGCAGAAATAATTTGCTTCAGTATTCAAAATAATAACTTGATGAATGTAATTTAAAAATAAAGTAGGTGAAGAAGATTCAGATTTGCTGTAGTAGGGGTTCCTTCAGCGTAGGAATTTTCACACGATGGTGAAACCACAACTTAGAATAACCAAAACCCAACCAATAAAAAATAATTCCCATTCATGAAATGGATTTATCCTTTTCTACTTTGAGGGTACTAATACAGGATCTGTAAAACACAAGAGGTCCCTCAAAATTGTCTCTTGCAAGTTCATTAAATTCAATTGTATCGTCCATTTCCAATGGATAGTGCTAGTTAACCAATATTTTTGATTACAAACCTAGGATGTATGAGCGCTATAGAACTGGTCTTAATAAAAAAAAATTAGAGACATTAACATTGCTTAACAAGAGTTTTTGTTGGTTTTCACTTACCCAAGGAATGACAAATGTTTATGAGTAAACAAAAGACACATTTGTATGGACTGGTGCACATACCAACCATTTCAATACAATTGGATGGATAGGAAATTCATGGTATTTGATAAACCTCCTTATAATAATATGGAGGTACCTCTATATTTCTTAAGAATGTTATGGGAAAAGTTCAGGCTAGGACTCCATATAAACTACTTTGACATGGGATAAACCCAAGGGCTGGGTAGTGAGTCTACACAAGATACATAAAATGCTAGGTGCAACCTAACACTAAGTCCTTGTCCACTAAGACGAAGGCATAATCCCCCTACCCAACATCCTCTTGTAATGGATATCAATTTTTTTCTATGTGGTTCGTGGTCCCTAGATATCGATGACCGCTAGATCCATAAAATAATTGTACTAGGTAGATATTCTTGAAAGGATGTAACAACTTCTAGGGTAAATGTGCATAATAAAAAACATAATAGGAATAGAAGTACAATAAACATATCAACTATCAAAATCCATATATACATCAATACATGTGCACATGAAAATCAGGGGAATGAATTTTTTTCATTAATAAATGCAATGAACCAACCAGAGATAGGACTACCATGTTCCAACTGACCATAGATTGGCTAAGCCAAGTCTCTCTACAGCCAATCACCCATTTGCCATATTCCAAGCATGAATATGGGATCCCATAAAACACATCAATATGGGAATTGCCGGAAACAATCAAAACTGTCGGGAACTCCTAGAACAACCGGGATAGTTGACACAGAGGGCAGAGGAGCTGATGCAGGGCCTATGCAGGGCCAGCACAGAAGTAGCCTGCGTTAGTGAGTCTTGTGCCAGATTATCCGGAATTCTGCTAGGTGAAGTGAGGTAAAACTCATTTAGGTTTTCCGCCAGTATTTTCTCTGTAAAGGATTGCTAGATGAGCATCCTAGATTTGTATTAAGATATTTCTCCTACCTAATATTAAACCCTCAAAACTGTTGCATCAGTTTTCCCACATTGGGTTTTTCCGGGGACTAATGTGTCCAAAAATAAGTGTGTCCTATGTGTCTTGTTCTTTGCTCTATTTTCTATTTCATGAGATCAAATATTTAATTAGTGTAGGTTGTAGAAGTAATATGCTTTAGTATTCAAAATAATAACTTGATGAATGTAATTTAAGCCTTCCAGGGCTTCCAAACTGTTTGTCCAACCAAGGCTTCCAAAACTAGTAACTCAACCCAGAACTTATATAAGGCTTCTAAAGTGTTTGTCCAACGAAGGCTTCCAGGACTAGTAACTCAACTCGCCAAGGGCTTCCGGAGAGGTTGTCCAATTAGGGCTTCCAGGACTAGTAACTCAACCCAAGTTGTTACGAGGATTCCATAGCGTTTTTTCAACCAGGGCTTCCAGGAGTAGTAACTTAACCCAAGCTAAGGAAAAATTAGAACAAAAAAAAACAAAGAAATGAAAGTAAACCCAAAATCACCATGGCTATCTAGGAAATGGCAAGGCTAGGCAATCTATTATTAATCTAGGCAATCCTCCATGCCAATGATAGATCACAACCAAGAAACCACATGCATGTGCCATGCATGTCAAAACTAGTGAATAAATCATACATGCAACTTAGTACCTACAAGAAAATCTGATGTAGTTGCTGATGTTGATGCCTTGTTGTGCTTTCTTGCTCTTCCTTTGCCTTCTTGCTCCAAGAGTCCGAATATGCCACACCCTCCAAGAGAGCTCCAAAACTGAACAGACCAAGTCTTTCCCACTGATCATGATAAGCCTTTTTATTAATGAGGCCTCTATTTTCTTCATTTTCCTTTAATTTCCTCCTCACATGCAAAATGTGACCTTTCACCTTCCTTTTCTACTAATTTCCATTATTTTCATAAATAAATGTTCCAAAATACCTTTTCGCCTCTTTAATGACTTAGCCATTTCCTTTGCCAATTTCCTTACCCATTTCCTTTGCCAATTTCCTTACCCATAAACAATCAAATGAACACCCCCCTAGGATGTCTTTTCCACCATTCAGCTTGGAATATGTGTCCCAGTCATCCGTGGTTATTGTTTTTAATATTTATTACATGGAATTTTCACCAAGGCTGTTATAGAACCCTCCCCCTTGGGGGACACCATCCTCAATGCTTAATCACACATATACCTCAACAACCTACTGAGAGAAGACATACCGCTCATGGAGCTTTATAACCCAGCTCGATGTAGTATTTACAATGAAAGATATGCTCAAGACATAATATCATGAAAACATGACAACATACCGCATAGTGGAGCTTTATAACATAGCTCATTACGGTATTTACAATGATCATCCTACTTAAGAAAACTCATATGACATCATAACATCATGATAACATATCCACATGACAGTATAATAACATAACACCCATACCGCATAGTGGAGCATTATAACACAGCTCGTTATGGCATTTACATCCATACATGGCTGTACATATAACAACCTAATCAAAATATATATACCAAAACATATGTCAAATCATATACCGAATATATATCAATCATACACTAATCATCATATAGCATCTATCAAAACATCATAAGGCATATATCAAAACATCATATAGCATGTATCAACCAACATAAAGCATATATCAAATCATCGTAACGCATATATCAACCATCATAAAGCATATATCAATCACCATAAAGCATATACTAAACCAACATAAATCATATATTAAAGCATCATAAAGCAACTACCAAACCACGATAAGAAACCACCAAACCACCATATCAACTGCTAATTCTTGTAGTTGATTTCAACTACCCAATCGGGCATGTTCATGATTCTTGTACTATGCACATAACTTCCATCAATTTTAAAATAAATTAAAATAATTTCACATCATACCTCATTAGTAGTTCATTAGTAAGGTACATTTGCAATCATGTTCGCTTCCTATCACAATAAGTCAAACTAGAATATTTGACCAAATCAACATGTATAAAAATATCACATTAGGTTACCTCAAAACATAACGACCAAAATCATAAATGACATGTAACCATCATAAATAAGAATCATAGATCACATGTAATCATCATAGACCATAATCATAAATCACATGCATACTAAAACCAAAATACAATATCAATACTTATCCTTTCATCAATCCTTAGCTTCTACCTTCATCTTTATTCCGTACACACTTCGGATCAGTTGCTACACCCGAAAAATACCCAATGCCTTCTCCTTAACCATGTGCATAGACACATAGTGTGCACCACAAACATACAACCACACAACATACCACACCATGAAATGCATGCATCTACACCTGACATACAACACATACACCTACACCCAATATATACAATACAATGCATCCATCTATACTCGATGTGCAATACCACCCAATACATGTACCTACATAGAGTACAACACAACGAGTACACATGCTGCAATTCCATGACTACATGATGCACAGACATAATATTGTATGACCATAACACAACATGGATGACATGCACACAATACCACACATACACCAGTACCATATGTACAACATGTATACAGTACCATCGGTACACCACACCACTTACACAATGTGTGCACAACATCACATGTACATGGCACCACCTACACAACGCCACATGTACACTACACCACTATACAATACATACACAATACCACATGTACACAATGCCACATGCATCACATGTACATAACACCACATGCATACAGTGCCACTTGTACAATATGTACACAACACCACATACACATGACACATCTTGTACAATCATGCACACCAAACCATATGTACATAGTACCAATGTACCACATGCACGCAATGCCACTTGTACATAGTACTACATATCCAACACATACATGGCATCATCTATACACATCATTGCATATCCAACGTCTACATAGTACCATATGCACACAACACCACATATCCATCATGCACATAGTACAATATGTACACAATACGTTTCCAAGTTAAAGAATTTAGATTGAGATATATATAAGGCTGTGAATAACTTTGATAAATTGACAAAGATACAAGAAAAATAGTTTTTTGGAATACGCTCAACACATGAATCCCTGGCACAATTTGATATTTTTTGATTAGTCCATCTTGTTGGCTCTTCAATTGGTACAATAGCCTTTTGTTCTTCTAGATCAAGAAGCCTACATAAATGTACAATAGTGTCAACCCTACATACTTCTAATTGTGAAGTATTTATACATAGTTTTTTTACAAAACATCTCAAACTAAATTGAGATTTATTCTAGGAAATAAAATGTTGTCGTTATGGGAAGATAGAGACAGCTAATGAACTGTTTCATGTTGTCCCTTTTATTTTGGTACTGCTGGCTTTTATGAATTTAAGCCCTTTATGCTCCCTTGTTGTTTTGCTTTCTTACGCTAGAATCTTCATTTACCTTTGTCTTTCATTTGATACTCTTTGACACTGATACTCTTTGACCTTGCTGAAATTTCTTCATGTTCTCACCTGGTTGTTTTGTTTGTACACTTTTACTGCATTTTTCTTACTGTAAATCAGTCAATTTCCATCATGGCTTTTAATCTCTTATTCATTCAACATCACATAATTTGATTGTCAACGTTCTTCTGTATATTTCATTTTCCTTGGTTTCATAATTCATTTCTTCTCGTTTTGAATTTGACTTTCAGAGGTTTTGACATAAACAAGAAGTTTTCAAAAGGGTTTGGTCACAAGTTTTTGAATTTAAAGCGATTTTTAATTAATTTGTAGTTAATTAAATCACTTCACAAACTGAACGCTTTCAAATTGAAAGGGTCGTCTGTCCATCTTATTCACAGACATATGGAGTTTAGATGATTTGACTTCAACTTGGTGTCTCGGCCACTATAGAGGTTTGAATGGGTTTAGTACAGATCGAGAGGTTGATTGGAGTTTTTGTAACATCTTCAGGACTTTAAATGGGGTCTGTTGGTAGTTTTCAGGTTTGCATGTATCACACTGGTTCGCTGAGGTTTTACAAGGAAAACGAGCGAAAGAGACAAAATAGGGCTTCACAGCCTCTTTGTGGAGCAACAATCACTTTTGGTGGAAATTCCATTTTTATGAATGATTGGCAGTTTATTGGGTTGGCGGGGAGGTGGTTTTATAGGGGGTCGCACTGCTTTAGCGAGGAATGCAGTATTTAGGAGCGGAAACTTGATCTGCTCCATCATTTGACACGTAGCAGTCGGGGGGTCGGGGAAAACCGCCTTATTGGGTGGGCAAAGGTCAGTCATCGAGCATGGCTGATATCGCTATGGACCGTCGGATGAGGGGGGGGTTGATCGGATGGGATTCGGGTGAGGGAATTGCATGGGCAATAAATCAAAAGCTTTTGGGGGAGCCCATGGCTTTAATCTTCAGTGGTATGGGATTAGTTTAGGACTTAATTATTGGATTAGCAGATCAGGCACTGCTTAATGACATGATTAGGTGATCCAGTGGGGTTAAATGATGGGTGTAATATATTTATTGGGATATGGGGTAAAACATATAGTTTATAACTAAACTAGGGGTTGGGTTATTTATATAAAGGATTTAATTGATATACGGGAAAAGGTATATGGGGGTTTATATAATTAGGTTAGCATGTTAATATGAAATGAATGTGCGGGAATGGGTGTACCCCTAAGTAAAAAGGTAATGTTTGTGCATACACTTTATACTTAGGATAAAATGTTTTTGTGGGTTTTTTGAATGAAATAGAATTACATGGGGGGTTTTAACTTTTCCTAGGTAAATGGATTTTAACCTCACGAAAAGCGATTTTGTTAGGCTAATGAGGGGAAATGAAGGGGAATGAATTGTTTGTAGGGGATTTTAACACTTTATGTCCTTAATTCATTGAGCCGAGAGTTTGGTCCCTCCAGAAGTAAGAGAAATGTTGTGAGCCTCTTTGACTTAAAGGTTTTGAGTACTAGAACTTTACTTGTGAATGGGGGAAATTAGTAAATAGAGGGGTGAAATGACTAAGGGGAAGTTAATTAAATCAACTTGCAAACCATTTTTCCTGCTTTTTCTACTACTCATGCACATTGAGAGATGTATTGAAATATGACATAAGTGCTTTTGTGCCATCAACTTGATGCTTCTACAAACTTTCTTGTACTTACCCATTACTTATACTTTGTTTGATAGTGGCTCACAAGTAAAGCTAATTTCTGAAGCAATTGTAAAGAAATTGGGATTAACAACTACACCTCATAAGACACCATACCCATTAGGATGGTTGAATAATAAAGCACAACTACAAATGACTAGACAGTGCAAACTCAAGTTTTCTTTTGGGTCAGCATTTGTAAATGAGGTTGAGTTAGATGTAATTCCTTTGGATATATGTGGAATTATTTTAGGAAGTCCTTACTTGTATGATAGAAAAGTTATTTTCTATAGAGCTGAGAACAAGTATCTACCTGTTAAACATGGAATCAAATACTTTGTAAGAGCTCATAAGCTCAAGAATAATTATACTTTCATAAACTTTGGACAGATGAAAAGAATGATAAATTCATGCAAATAGTTCTTACTAATGGTTGTAAAGGAAAGGAAAACTTATAAGACCAATGTATTTGAGGTCTGTAATTCTGATCAGCAAGATGATATAGAAAAGATTGTTTCAGAGTATGATGTCCTGTTTCAAGAGCCCCAAGGTTTGCCACCCGAAAAGGGAATAGTACATGATATTATTTTGCAGCAAGATGTTCCTTTGCCTAACATTTGGATGTGCAGGTTATCTGCTTTAGAGAATGTTGAAATCAAGAAGCAGGTGCAGGAGTTGCTGGAGAAAGGTTTCATCAGGTCTAGCACATCACCATGTGGGTCACCAATTGTTTTGGTGAGAAAGAAAGATGGCTCGTGGAGAATGTGCATTGATTACTGAGCACTAAATAAGATAACAATCAAAAACCGTTATCCCCTTCCTCGCATAGATGATCTTTTAGATCAATTGAAGGAAGCTGTTTATTTCACCAAGCTGGATTTGCATAGTGGATACCATCAGATCAGAGTTGGAGAGCAACATACATGGAAGACTGCTTTCAAAACAAAGCAAGGATTGTATGAATGGTTGGTTATGCCTTTTGGCTTGACCAATGCCCCTGCTACTTTCATGAGATTAACGAATTCTGTACTCAGACCTTTTCTTGATGATTTTGTTATTGTGTATCTGGATGACATTCTGATTTTCAGTAAAACCTCGAAAGAACATTTAAATCATGTTAAGCAGACATTAGATGTTTTGAAAAGAGAAAAAATTTATGTTAACTCTCTAAATGTGAATTTGGCAAAACCTCTCTAAATTATTTGGGTCATATAGTAGGGGGAGGTGAATTGAAAATAGATCCCTCTAAAGTGGCAGTCATTATAAACTTCCCTAAACCCAAGTCTGCTACAGAAGTGAGAAGCTTCTTAGGAGCAGCACAATATTGGAGGAAATTCATTTCAAATATTTCCTCAATTGCAGCTCCCTTACATGCTTTGACAGGATTGAACAAGGTGTTTCAGGGGGGAGGCAAATATTAGAAAGCCTTCAACACCTTGAAAGAAAAAATTAGTGCAACACCTGTACTAGCACTGTCAGATCTACGAAGGCCATTCGAGATCCAAACTAATGCTAGTGACTATACCATGGGAGCAGTGTTGACACAGCACGGTAAACCCATATGTTATCATTCCGAGACTTTTAATCCTGCAGTGGTTAACTATCTTACCTATGATAAAGAATTGTATGTGTTAGTTCAGAGTGTGAAAAAGTGGAAACATTACTTAATGAGTGAAGAGACATTAATACACACTGATCATCAACCACTTCAATATCTACACTCCCAAACTAAGCTACAAAAATCAAGACATTATAGATGGATGGGTTTTCTACAACAGTTCCATTTAGTCATCAGATATAAAACGGGCATACATAACAAGGTTGCAGATATGTTATTTAGACCCATTATAAATGCATCTACCATACTTAAGCATAATTCTGTGCTGCATGAAAGCTACATAGAACAGTATGCTCAGGACATGGACTTTAAAGATGTATATGCAATTTTGAGTCAAGGCAAAAGAGTAGAAGAATTGGACTATCATGTGAAGGACCGACTCTTATATCATTGTGGGAAACTCTGCATTCCACAAACTGAGAGAGTAAAGATAATTACGGAAGCACACACTTCTCTGATATCAGGTCATTTTGGAATAAGTAAAACAGTTGCACAGGTGCAAAGGTTCTGCTATTGGCCGAAAATGAATGATACAGTTTCTAAATATGTAAAGGGGTGTGCTATGTGTGCTAAAAGCAAGCCCAATAATAGGAAACTAGGCTTGTACACTCCTTTGCCAGTTCCTTCTCACCCTTGGGAAAGCATTTCCATGGATTTTGTTGGGGGACTGCCTAAATCTAGGAAAGGTCATGACTATCTATATGTTGTTATGGATAGGTTTAGCAAAATGTGTATTTTGATACCTTGTAGTAAACAGATTACAGCTGAACAAACTGCAAAATTGTTCTTTGAACATGTATGGGTTCATTTTGGATTACCCACTTCCATTATATCTGATCGAGACACCCAATTTGTGGGGAAGTTTTGGTTAAGACTGTGGGAACTAATGGACACCAAATTAAAGAAAAGCGTAGCTTTTCATCCACAAACGGATGGCCAGACAGAAGTAGTTAACAGGATAGTGATTTAGTTACTGAGAGGATATTGCAGCAAACATCCTAAGCTTTGGGATGAGCATTTGTGTTATGTGCAACATGCTTACAATAGAGCCAAACACTCTTCTACACAGAGATCTACTTTTGAGACCTGCTTTGGTTTCATACCAAGGTCTCCTTTGGATTTTGTCTTTGGTAAAGATACCATGGTTTATCCTATTTCTGCTCCATGGTTTACCATTCTATGTCAGGCTTCTATGGCTGGTTTATGCATCATTGTAATGGTCTTTTCCCAAGTTTGGGATGGCTCAGTCTCTCCGGAAAGCATTCTTATGCTCTTGTCTGAGGCCTCTGCCTCTTTGTAACTTTATTTTCATTTTCTCTTAATAGAATTAGTCTTTACTTAGAAAAAAAAAGATTAACTATATAAATCTATATATATTCTATGCATAATTAAAGTTTAACATTTAATAAAAAGAAATTCTAATATTACTAAAACATTAGTATAAATAAAAATAATGTTGATAGTTATATTATTTATTATTAAACCAATAAAAAAAGATTAAATATATAAATCTAAATACATTCTATTGTATAAAAAAGAGATTATAATATCTAAAACATCAGTATAAATAAAATAATGCTGAAAATGATAAATATTATTGATAATTAAATATTATTCGACAAAAAGTAAAGAAAAAAACCCTAGACAAAGAAGGAGAAAACTAAGAAGAGAGGGCAGGAATCCAACAACTCCTAATTTTCCAGCCATCGTCCCTATTAATATTACTAGAATACCTCTCAATTTTTATGGCTTCCCTAAACTTCTAATGGTGGAAATGAGAAAACTTAGCGATAACCTTAGCCTCCTCAATGCATATATGATGCTTGGTCTTCTCTGCATGTTCAGCTAAAGCTGAAGAGTTGGTCCTCCGATGCTTGATATAAGCAACATGTTCCTTGATCCTCTGGTTAATAGAACAACCAGTTTCACCGATGTATGAGGTTCCACAAGAACAAGGGATGATATAAACACCTTTCATATCCATAAGGTTTACACGGTCTTTAATAGACTTAAGGGAACTTGTAATGGTGCTGAGGACCATTGCGTCCCTCACCACCACCTCCACAACTAACTCTATTATTTTTAATATAATTTTCATGTGGAGTTTTGCCAAATTCCAACACAGATGGCAAGAAATTGTTATTTCTAAGTCCCCTTCCTCCACACAAAGCAATTCAATTGTTTCAAAGGAAGTCTTCCCATCTCCCGTGAGGAATTCAGGTATCTTACTTTAGAGGTAAATCATTATACCACACAACAACTCAATATGTCAAAATGAAAGCAAATATTTCAGCACAACAATGTTGCCATTATGGCACAGGTTTGGTGCTATGGCACAGGTGTTGTCCTTGATGGCAACCTTCTTTGGTAACAGATCTCAGTTCAGGCGCTCAGAAAGTAGAAAAAGACATATACGCAGGTTCATCTAGACGAAGACGCGTATACACGTGGGGTATACTTTACAAAAGCACGTATATGTTGGTGATCATTCTTTTGGTCCATGGCAGTTAGATCTTGGAACTTCAACCTATGTTTTTGGACCATGGCATCTCGTCAATTGTGTCGATCCATTGTTTTGGGTTCATGGTATTGAAATTTTATGGTTTTGAACCATGGTTTTGGGGAAGGCCTTGGACTATAAAAGAGGAAGGAGATCTTGTGACAAATCACCATCTGGATTATTATTGAAGATCTGAAAAAGTGCTAGAGCTAGTATATTGGATGGTGACGCAGATCTGGATCTGAAGGAAGGAGGAACCTTAGCACAAAAGGAAGGATAAGGTCTATTCATGGGTCATAATCTTTAAGCCTAAATGATAGTATCTCTGTATGATTTTGATCTGCTTGATGTGGCACTTATCTGATCTATAATCTGGGCTAATTAGTGATTGAATATCTGGAAGAGTGTGTT